>CM060109.1:36143891-36423891 GCA_030522415.1 Channallabes apus | reverse complement strand
TATGTCTGAGTTTTATGTGAGATGTGTGATTGGGAATCATAGCTACTCGTTTCTGGCATGGAGGTGCTAAATGCAAGTGGAGTCATTATGGCAGCAGAGAGGACCGCAGTGCTATCACAGGGCCATACACCACTCATCCTTCTCTCTTCTCACTACAAACACCTGGCTAATGCTCCTGTGCCAAGCTGTGAAATCACACACTCTGATGGCTGTGTCTATTACAACAAAGTTTTTTTTTTATGCAATCAGAACAACTAACCAAATTTCAATAAACATTTTATAGCACTGTTTAAAGATCCATTCTACACATAAGAGCACATAAAATCGTGGTAGTATTTGATCCAATAGTGCAGTTATCCCAGTAGGAATGGGTTCTATGCAAAAGGGACAAATAAACATCATCTAATGGACAAATATAAGTTCTGATTTTATACCCAGCCTTTTATGCCTAATTCTTTAAAAAATACATGAAGTTTAAAACCTTTAAAATGGGAATTATATGTGAGGCTTGCTTCAGTGAGAAATCCCAAATTGTACATCTGAAGGTTTAAAGCTTCATTTGGACAATAAGTGCAACACACAGAACTTATGTGTTTAATTTAGAGAATACTTCCACAGCAGGAGCCATTATGTCCATTATGCATGCGTATGTGCGTGATTTGTTCTTTAGACTCAAGCTGCCCGACATCCAACCCTGAGAGATGCCAAGAGCTGGGACTCATTGTGCTTCTACGACACACACATCTCACACTTACTCACTAAAGCAGCCCAAGTAGTTAGCCAACAGCTCACATGCAAAAGTGCTATTAACTGTGTTACCGTCATGTGGGTGTGATGTGGAAGTGTGATAGGGCTGTGCTGTGAACATGAGAGATTGGGATAATGATACAGAACAAGAGAGAGAGTGATAAAGGAAGCAGCTGTATGTCTGTCTGTGGCATGTGGGCGGATATGACAATCAGAGCGGTAACTTTTCATTACTCTAGTAGGCTTGGGAGAAGCTTATTAAAATGCATGAGAGGGTCATTAGGTATGAATCACTGCCTGGGGAAGGGCACCATAAACAATAACAACTCCTAAGGGGCTTTGAGTTAAACAGATTGCATTTATCAATGTGTATCCTTCACCTTACATAACTGGCTAACAGGATCTCTAATAAAGTACATGCACTCATATACTGTATAAAGTCTCTAGCTCGGTAGATCACTTCTAACTTCTGGAACTGTTCATTTTTCTTTCTTTTTTTCTTTCAGTTTTAAGGACAGTATGGAGAAGTCCTCATATTCAGACTGGCTGATTAACAACAGCATAGCTGAGCTAGTGGCCTCCACTGGTCTGCCGGTCAACATTAGCGACGCCTACCAGGACCCCCGCTTTGACGCAGAGGTAGCTACTGTATACCTGCTCACTCAGCAGCCCTGGTGCTATATTCCTATCAGCTCACAATTAGGACTACAGTAATCATCAGCTTCCAGCTGAGAAAACCTTTATAAATGTCACTTTAACCCGTAATTACTAGCTAGACATACTGTAAAAAATGGAGGACAAGCTGTGAGGTATAATGGCTGGTACAACATACCGTATCACTTTGGCAACTAAGAAATACAAGCAACATTATTCAAACGGTACACTGTAGAATCTAATCAATACGAATTAAATGTCTTGCTGAAAGGACTTTTCTACGAGAGAATTTGATTTATGTATGCCCACCTCAGCATTGTCAGTATGTCAGTGGGGTTATTTGATATAAAGGTTTACCATGGTATGTACTTTGTATTATAAAAACAGACATACATAAAAACTCTTTCAGGGTTTAGGCTGCTTGAGACACAAACCAGAAAGCGTGTGTAAACTTGAATTAGTGTTGTCATTGGAGAAGCATGCTATTTGCCCAAAACTGAACTGTTTTCAGGTAGAGTTCAGGATACAGTGTAAATGAAGCAACAGACCAGAGTGATGTGCTGCTCTGCTCCAGTCCAGCTTTGATCTGCTTTGTGCTGTCGCACACTGATGAATTATATAATATGGCTTTGATGTATCTTTGGCTAAGATTCTTTTAGATTCTCTTCTGTTTCTCTCTGAGTTTCTGCAATCCGTGCTGTTATATTGTGTTCTATACAACAATCTGCTACACTGCGTACATGTCCTGTGGGATTCAGGCAGCCTATCTTTTGCTGAGTTGTGCTGCAGGCGATTCAGTTAGTGAGGTAAGTTTTGTACTGTAATGCAGCATGACACAAATCTAGTGAATTCTATGTGTTGCTTATGTTTACATTAGGCGGATCAGTTTTCTGGGTTCCACATCCGCTCCGTCCTGTGCGTGCCTATTTGGAACAGCAACCACCAAATAATTGGTAAGTTAATAAATCCACGTACAATATTCTAAACTAAGGGACCATTTCAACCCTGACTAAGTGTTCTCTTATAAGATACATAAGGAATAATTTGTGTGTGTTCATATGTACACTCACTCTGTACAGTAGTGAAGGTAGAAGGGAAAACCGATCCAAAGAGGCGTGACATCCTGAATGTGTTTAATCCCATAAGTAGGGTCATCCACATCATGTAGAATAGGTTTGTACATTAAAGTTTGCTTCATGTATGTTCCTGTGCATGTGTTAATGTGAGCAGTGGCGAGAAAGAGAGTGTATGCCATGTGCAAATCGTGCAGGATGTCTGGGTTTATCTAGGCGTGGGTGTGCTCTTATCAGGAAACAGATTAAAAATCACTACAACCAAACAACAGCATGTAGAGGTGCAACGCAGGGGTCAAGGATGTGTTCATTCACAAAGATGATCTTTCTCTCCCTTCTATTGCTCACACACTTCATCTTTAAGAAAGTCCAAGCAGATAAGGGTTGAATTATTTGTATTATGTATGACTTCTTCAACAAACGTATTATTTTGGTCAGACCTAACTTCACATTTATCTTGACTGCTTAATATGCTTAATCCCTTAATACCTTGTGGTCTATAAAACTTGAATTCTTCATTTACTATCAGTTAGACTCTTTAACCCTGACTTTGATTTCTTTAATGAGTGCATAAAATGATGAGAGGAGTAAAGAAGGCCATTTTCTCTCAGGCGTCCTGCCAGACCTGAGGACCTAAAACATAAAGGAAGCCAAGGATACTCCCATGATAGCTTAAACCACGTCATAATCATTGTAACACACACACACACACACACACACACTACAGTACTGTCTTCCTCCAGTGATGAACCTGCGAAACAGTTCTCATTATTCTCTTCATGTCCCAGATATTCTGACACGATTAATCAGAGAGTACATACAGTGGCCAAAAGTATTAAGACATACATACATACATACTGTATAGTATGCCATGTGTTATAGTTCTCCTTGTGCACAAAATCTGATGCCTACCTCGCTGAAGAGTTGTGCCAAATAGAATCAGCTGGTTTAGTTAATGGATCTGAACGAATGATGTGGCACGACTTTTACTTATGAATAATCATAATCACAATCACAATTATTCATGAAGTCTAAAAATAGGGAATTCTCAAGTAAATTGTGGACTTCTGTGTACTTTCTGTACACGATCTTCTGGAAGCAATCAAGCAGGCATGGACTGAGCAAGTGACACCAGAATACTAAATATTGATTGTTGTACAACAATTTCATTGCATAAAATGAAAATTGTCTTGATTGTCATTTCTTTTAATGAAGAATGGCTTCTGTCTGGCAACTCTACCATAGAGGCAGCATGGTGGCATACAGTAGTATTTAACACTGTGGTTTCGCACGTCCAGGGTCAAGGCTTGGTATCTGCCTTGGGTCTGTGTGCATGGTGTTTGCTTGTTCTTCCTGTGTTGGGTGGGTTTCCTCCAGGTACTCCAATATTCTTCTACAGTCCAAAGATATGCAGGGTAGGATAAATGAGTGTGTGAGATTGTGTGTGTGCTGGATTGTGGATTGGCACCCTGTCCAGGGAAATTCAGAAGGGAACTCAGTATCTCATTTATAGTGACCCTTGTGTATAGTCACCCTACCCTGCCAGATCAGGAAAATGTTTGTTTTTATCAAATGTCTTCCATTTGAGAATGATGGCAGATTCAATGCCCTGGGCACTTTCTATTCTGAAATTTATTTGTGGCATCCTTCCCCAGATCTGCGTCTTGACACAATCCTGTCTAGCAGGTCTATAGATAATTCTCTCCACCTTATGACTTTGTTTACTATGCCACCTTATACATACAGGTGTGTGCCTTTCCTACTTATGTCCAATGAATTTCAATTAGACACGTGGAAAGACCTTTGTTAGGAGTAGTAATTATGTAGTTATGTAATTGGGATATTTCAGTCTTTTTTTTAACATAAATTAACAAAATAACAAAACTTTTTTTTAGGGATTTTAATCCATTTTAAGATAATAAAATGTTGAAAATTTATTTGGGTATTCTCTATGATTTCTTTAGTGTGGAGATCAACCTACTGTATATCATTAAAGCTGTAGGGCTTTAGAGCAATACAGTAACTCTACATTTCTATGCTTAGAGCAATAGTCTACATCAGTAGTCCATATTTGTTATATACAGTAGCTGCACTGATGAGCAGTGGCTATAGAGCATTATGTATGTCGAGCAATATCTATTAATGTCTTTAATGCAGCAGCTGTGGGATTATATCTAGAAAGCAGCAGCTTCAAATTCGAGTTGTATTTATCACAACCACAAGCATGCACAGTACAGTGAAATGTCTATACAAATGCCTGTGACATAAAAAAGAAAGGTTTGTCTACCATTAAATAAATTTATTAGATGAATACATTTTCAATAAAAGTTATGTAATTAATAAGAATAGATTAATGAGAAGAAATTTTTTTTTTTTATGTAAGCTGAAGAATTTACGGTATTTACTTTACAAAATTTACCAAAATCAAACAGAATTAAAATTGAAGTGTTTACATTACGCAGGACGCAGGACAGTACAGAAAGAAATTATAATTATATACTGTGAGGCAGCAACAGTATGATTGAAGCATAGAGTATGAAATGGAACGGTAGTGTTATGTGTGTTAGCAGCGGTGTGGTTGTCCATGTTCAAAAGTGCAATTAGACCTCATTTATGTATGTGTAAATGAGCAGTGTGTATCCAAGAACAAGAAATGTGCAACGAAACAAGAAATGTGCAACGTATGAGCAATATGCAAATGTGCAACGTAGTGACTAATGTGCTACATCCTGACTCTGATGTGTAAGCAGGAACACAGGGTGTGTGTTTATTGTGTGAAAAAAAAAAAAACAGAATCTGATTTGTTTAGTCTGTGGTGTTCTGGTTGAGGGCCCGAATCACCTGGCAGGGAGAAGCTTCTACTCGGTCTTTCTGTGTTGGCCTTCAGGGGATGGAAGTGCTTTCCTGCCCACAGCAGAGAGAACACTTTATTGGTGGGGTGGCTTAGGTCCTTCATTATCATACTAGCTTTGATGCAGCACCTTTTCCTGTAGATTGAGTACAGGTCAGGGAGCTTGATGTGGATGATGCGCCAAGCTGATCGCACCACCCTCTGTAGGGCTCATCTGTCCTGCATAGTGCTGTCCCATACCAGGTTATGATGTTTCCCATCAGGATGCTCTCTACAGGTCTTGCATGATTCATGTCTGTGTGTATAGGGCAGTATCTTTGGGACTGTATCTATAACGCAGCAGCTTCAGGACTACATCTAGAAAAGAGCAGCTTTGTGCTTGTATTTGATGAGTGTACAGTATAGGGCTGTAGCTTGAGAACTGTATCTACCTATAGCTACTATTTACTATATCTATAGCGTATAAGCCGTAGGGGTGTATCTATATCATAATGGTTTTACCTGAAAGCTTAGGGTATTTTTAATGCAGCAGCTTTAGGACTGTATCTAGACAGCAGCAACTTCAAGGCTGTATCTATAAACCAGAAGCTTCATGACTACTTCTACAAAGCCTTAGCTGTAGACCAGTAATATATAGGGCAATTTTTATTGATTATTCTTGAGAAGTTGCTCTTGAGCAATATCTCTAGAAGTAGTATAGCTGAACCGTTATACTGTATAGCCATAGCTGTGGGGATGTTGGGCTGTATCTTTAGAGCATTAGATAATTATCTTAATCTCTGGGATTATTTCTGTTATAGAGCTGCAGCTTTAGAGCAGTACTGTAGCTTCAGGATTGTGTCTGTCCAGCAACAGCTTGATGAATGTATAGAGCAGCTTGAGAACTGTATCTACAGTATAGTAGAAGTAGTTGCAGTTTTATGGCTGTCTCTATAGTGGAAGCGTCCGGATTTTATCTAAAAGCTTCGAGACTGTATCTATAAAGCAGCAGCTTCAGGACTGTATCTAAAAAGCAGCAGCTTTGGGTCTTTACCTATAGAGCAGCAGCTTCGGGAATGTGTCTATAAAAAAGCAACTGCCGGCCAAATCTATAAAGCAGCAGTTTCAGGGCTGTAAGTATAAAGCAGCAGCTTTGGCATTGTATCTTAGGAGCAGCAGCATCCATACTGTACAGTATATATACAACAGCTGCTTCTATGTAGCAGAAGCTTCAGGTCTGTATTTTTACAGCAACAGAACCAGGAGAGGATCTACTGTATAAAGCACCAGCTTTGAGACTGTATCTACTGTATAAAGCACCAGCTTTGAGACTGTATCTACTGTATAAAGCACCAGCTTTGAGACTGTATCTACTGTATAAAGCACCAGCTTCAGGACTGCATATACTGTAGAAAGTGGCAACTTTGTAACTGTATCTACTGTAGAGATCAGCAGCTTCTGGACTGTACTGTATCTATAGAGCAGAAGCTTTGAGACTGTATCTATAGAGCAGAAGCTTTGAGACTGTATCTATAGAGCAGACGCTTTGAGACTGTATCTATAGAGCAGAAGCTTTGAGACTGTATCTATAGAGCAGAAGCTTTGAGACTGTATCTATAGAGCAGAAGCTTTCAGACTGTATCTATAGAGCAGAAGCTTTGAGACTGTATCTATAGAGCAGAAGCTTTCAGACTGTATCTATAGAGCAGAAGCTTTCAGACTGTATCAACAGAGCAGAAGCTTTGAGACTGTATCTATAGAGCAGAAGCTTTCAGACTGTATCAACAGAGCAGAAGCTTTGGAAGTAGTGTATAAAGCAGTAGCTTTACTGTAAAGACTGTATAAAGCAGCAGCTACAGGACTGTGTCTAAAGAGCAGCAGCTTTGGGACTGTACCTACAAACTATTAGCTTTGGGACAACACCTAGAGAGTGCAGAGAATGCAAACAAAAATCCATATTTAATCCATATATGTTCTAGATTTTAATTGATTATATCATACAAACAAAGCTAATTTCAAACAAGCAGCAGTATGAGAGCTTCATGACCCATGCTGCATGTGTGTTTCAGGCGTTGCACAGGTTCTAAACAGGTTGGATGGTAAACCATTTGATGATGCAGACCAGAGACTGTTTGAGGTATGAATTATGACATTAGTAACTCTGTGATAATTGATAATTTTGTTTGTTGACTTACTATTTGCCCAGACTTTTTACATTTAATTTTTTTGGTCATCTCTCTCTCTCTCTCTCTCTCTCTCAGGCGTTTGTGATATTCTGTGGGCTGGGAATCAATAATACAATAATGTATGATCAGGTGAAGAAATCTTGGGCCAAACAGTCTGTGGCCCTGGATGTAAGTCTCTCCTCACATATCTGTTGGAAAAAATGCTGTCTGTGTTTTTAAAACAGACAAAAACTGTTCTGATGTGTCATGCACTATGTGATTTCTTTTACCCTTTTATATTTCTTTATAGTCCTATACAAACATTAACAGCCACCTTCTCTGATGCATTTTTGCTGCCTACCTGTGTACAATAACCCTGTGCTAGTCTTACATAGATGGATTGTATTTACTTACATAAAATTAAAAAAAGGTTTCATTCTGAAAGAAGAAAACTAGTTTATCAGGCATTCTATAATGAGCTTAGTCACACCTAAAATTTTTTAGGGTTTATTTATAGTCTGAACTAGTAGATAGACTTTTTGGCTCTTTGCTATAATGACCCAAATGATACACAATACACTGATACATAATTCTAAAATCACCCCTTTTGCTTTACAAGGGTGTGGTGCTGCAGCCTACACTCGAAAACTAATAATGATACTATCGTTAATCAGCTATAGTTAAGGTGCAGGATATCAAGTTTATTGCACAGAACATCCCTCCTGACACCCACACATAGTGCTTAGTGTTTACCGGTCTACTGTCTCTCCATTCCTTTGACAGCTGTGAGACCTTGCCCCTGATACAACAGTATCTGTGTCATAAAATATAAGTTATTTTACTAAAACACAAAATGTCAACTTAATCACATTGACTATGTAGAGTATCAGCATAAGTCACGGAAATAAATTTATTTACATTGGTGCTGACTATTTAGAGAACACATTTTAATACACCAAGGAACAAAAATGATGTAATGATTAGGATTTTATAGTACAGAGTGGGCCATTTATATGGATACACCTTAATAAAATGGGGATGGTTGGTGATATTAACTTCCTGTTTGTGGCACATTAGTATATGTGAGGGGGAAAACTTTTCAAGATGGGTGGTGACCATGGTGGCCATTTTAGATCCAACTTTTGTTTTTTCAATAGGAAGAGGGTCATGTGACGCATCAAACTTATTGGGAATTTCACAAGAAAAACAATGGTGTGCTTGGTTTTAACATAACTTTCTTTCTTTCATTAGTTATTTACAAGTTTCTCTTTGTTTACAGCCATTGACATGTCGCAGAGGTTAACACGTGAGGAGCGGATAGAAATTGTGTTGAAGTCTGGTGAACGCAGTAACCGGGTCATTGCAGCAGATTTCAATGCAAGACACCCTAAGAGACCACCCATCTCCCATTCTAACGGTTAACTAACAATAACTAATAATAATAAGTTAATAATAAGTTAATAATAAGTTACAATAACTCATGAAAGAATAAAGTTACGTTAAAACCACACCATTGTTTTTCTTGTGAAATTCCCAATAAGTTTGATGTGTCACATGACCCTCTTCCTATTGAAGATACTCTTCCTCTTCCCATGGTCACCACCCATCTTGAAAAGTTTTCCCCCTCACATATACTAATGTGCCATAAACAGGAAGTTAATATCACCAACCATTCCCAGTTTATTAAGGTGGATCTATATAAATGGCCCACCCTGTATATGGCTATATGTCTGTGAACGACCTTTTCAGCCTTGCCTTATATATACACTGTAAAGAACATACTGTAGAATTTACAATAATTTACTGGCAAAAAAGTTGCCAATAAAATCCTGTAAAATAGCCGTTAATTGCTGTAAAATGGATTACATGTATAATACTGCTTAGCAATTTACAATAAATTGATGTTTGCAGAATACAGTATTTTATAATATTTTTTACAGGATTATAAAATTAAACTTGTAAAAAGGCATTACAGGTTTTTTTTGTAATTACGCTAAATTACAGTACTTACCTGGCAACAGAAGTTGCCAATAAAATCCTGTGAATTCAACAAAAGCCAAGATGTAGCTGTAACATTTTTACTATGAAATACCTGTAAATAACTATTTTAACTGTGAACTGTACTGTGCTGTAACTTGTAACTGTACTTTACTGATGCATTAAAACAAAGATTTTGAAAAATAATCACTCAAATTCAAAGCTGTTGCAAGTAAACTGTTTATTAACGCTGACATCTGACAACACTTCAGCACTGTCACTGGTAACATCATTTTACTTTTTCAACTACAGAAAAAAGCACTGTCGCCTTGCACCTCCAGGGTCTGGGTTCGATTCCCCGGCCAGGCTCGATTCCCGTCTCTGTGTGCATGGAGTTTGCATGTTCTCCCCGTGCTTGGTGGGTTACAAAACAACTACAAACAACTCAAGATTAAAGCATAAAGAAATAGTTAAATAAAAGTTAAAGGGACTGTTTGCCTAAAAATAAAAATGGTCAGCATTTCAGTCTGTTGTGTCTGTTTATATGGAATTATTTAAAAAATAGTCTATCGAGAGCTAGGTGAATAAATCGGTAACAAAAAGAAGCATTCATCGGCATGACATTACGTTTTTACCTTTTAGCTCCGTTATGTTTCAGCTTGCCTGACAAAACAATTAATGAAAAAAAAAAGAAATGAACGACATGTTCCTTTACAAAATATACTCCAGGTTTCAGAGAAACTCACCCAACGATGTTAATATTTACATTTTTCAACAGCAAAGACAACTGAGCACTTCATGTAACGTTAATTTTGTCTCACACGCACTTCCATAGCAATGCTGTTCCTGCCAAACTACAAATATTCATTCATTCATTCATTCATTTTCTATACCGCTTAATCCTGTGTTCAGGGTCGCGGGGGACCTGGAGCCTATCCCAGGAGACTTCGGGCACTAGGCGGGGTACACCCTGGACAGGGTGCCAATCCATCGCAGGGCACACACTACACACACTCGCACACCCAATCACACACTACGGGCAATTTAGGAACACCAATTAGCCTAACCTGCATATCTTTGGACTGTGGGAGGAAACCGGAGTACCCGGAGGAAACCCACCAAGCACGGGGAGAACATGCAAACTCCATGCACACAGAGACGGGAATCGAGCCTGGCCGGGGAATCGAACCCAGACCCTGGAGGTGCAGGGCGACAGTGCTAACCACTACACCACCGTGCCGCCAAACTACAAATACTCTCTAGAAAATAAAGGCAAATAAAGCTAACAAACTGCAGCATACATCAACATTAACTTGACTAACAATTTACCTTTTAGTTTAGGCTGCTTTCTGAAATGGTGCGCATCGCATTTCTCCTCCTCGCCTGAAGCAACAGATAAATAAAGTTAACTAAACATCCCATTACAAAATAGCTAAACATAACGTTTAGAGGGAATATCCTGATAAAACTTATATAACGTTATATAAGTTTTATCAGGATATTCCCCATATATATGAATTACTTTACATTAAAAGAAATAATTAATACTTATGGAAGTAAATTTAATTGAACTTCTTCAGCTGTTGTCGCTGTGCTTCAGTCCACCAGATTTCAAACCATATCAGCCGGCGCAATCCCATAATGCAACAGCACAGTAAATTCTTGTAAAAATATTAAAGATACAGTGAAAACACCTCCTACCTGTAAATTAGTTACAGTTAACAGTGAAATATACAGTTAACACTTGTAAAACCCTGTATAACCCATAATGCATTGCAAATTACAGCAATAAATTGTAAAATGGCAAAACGGTAAGTTTCTGTATAATTTTGCTGTAAAAAATACAGCAATTTGTTACAGTGTACAGTACCAATTAAAAGTTTAGACAAATGTTAAGAGTCAGTTGTCATGAAGGTCACCTGTTCTGGAATAGTTCTTGCAAGAACAATATTATCAATGCACCATGCAAAACCCATCAAGCACCATGATGGGTGCCAGTTACCCAAACCCAGTTACCAGCCTCAAAAATCATCAATTAACAGCACCTCAGATTAGAGCTGTTATGCAGGCTTTACAGAGCAGAAAAAGCAGAGACATTTCAAGATCAAATGAAGATTATTTCATATTTTTAATAAATTCAGTATTGTTTTAGAATATAGAAAGAATTAAACATCAGGAAAGACCATAGTATTAAAGGTGTATCCAGACATTTGACAGGTAGTGTCAAATATCTACCAGTCAGGTTAAAAAAATAGTACCCCTCTTTTAATTAGATTTTTTGTGTAAAAATTATTAAAATAATCTGATCTTAGCAGGGCTCAATATTAGGCAAATACAACTGCAACTACTTTTTTTACCGTGCCATTATTTATTTTACAGAAAATTAAGGCAAAAAGAAAAAAAAGCTGGACTTAGCTTGGCCAACACAAGTCCAGCTTTAGCAGCAATAACCTGAAGTGTCTGTACTGTACTAAAATTTTCTTTAAGATTTTCAGTCTGAGATCATTGTGGAAAAATAGATTTTCTTTATAACACTGATTCAGTTCATTTAGGTTTTTGGCCATTTGATTATGTACAGTTCTTGTAAGGTCCGGCCATAGCAATTCAATAGGGTTAAGGTATGGACTTTGACTAGGCCATTCTAAAGAAAATGTTTTCTTTTTCAGCCATTCTGATGTAGATTTACTGGTGTGCTTAGAATCATTGTCCTGTTGCATGACCCAATTTCGACCAAGCTTAAGCTGTTGGACAGATGGCCTCACATTTGCCTCTAGACTACTCTGGTATACAGAAGAATTCAGTGTCAACTTGCAAGTTGCCCTGGTCTTCTGGCTGCAAAACAAGTCCAAATCATCAACCCTCCCCATTGTGCTAGACAGTGGGTATGAGGTCTTTCTGATGAAATGCTATTTGTGAAATTTGGTGCTGGGCACTTTGGTCTTATTTGTCCATAGGCTATTGTTCCAGAAGTCTTTTTGTTTGTGCAGATGCAGTTTTGTGAACCTTAGTTGTGCTTTCATGTTCTTTTAGACACAAGAGGCTTTCTCCTGGCAACCCTTCAAAAAAACTGTACTTGTTTAGTCTTTAATTGTGTCTACATGCTTTTTTTTTTTTGGCTTGATTTTTCTTAAATAAATAATGGCACTGTGAAAAAAGTTATATGTTGTTGTTTGTCTGAGGTTGTATTTGCCTAATGCTGATAATTTTTGCTGATAATTTTTTATTATGTTTTTACACTAAAAACTTTTAATTAAAATGGGGGTGCTAACCTTTGAGCATAACTATATAAATTGTTAGTGACGAATTGGTTCCTTAAATATTTTAGTATTAATAATAAAAAGGAACATAGGCATTTATCATCACTGAATTAAGAGCAAAATCTGTGTATGTTACCTGCATAAATTATTTCAAAGCATTTGTATGCAGGATTATGTTATAAATATGATAGAAATACAAACATTTAATTATTCAGCACAATAGAAGAACGTGTCCAGGTACAGTAATTCTCACCACCCCAAGGAGTTAAAAGTGTTGAAATAGAACTCTTTCTTAGTCCTGCAAACTTAATACATGTATACGTGTTAATTGGTCTTAGGATGGCACACCTCAGCTGAATCCATTACCTTCTCTGATCTTTACACATGATTTACATCAGTAATTATTTTCCAGCTATGGTCAGACAACACACATTACTCATTTATTACTGTTAAATTTGAATTGTATAAGGCATGAGACTGACTTGATGATTAAGGAGTTTTCTCTCTCTCTCTCTCTCTCTCTCTCTCTCTCTCTCTCTCTCTCTCACTGAAGGTGCTGTCATATCATGCCACTTGCTCTAAAACAGAAGTGGACAAGTTTAAGGTAAAGCTTATGATGAAGCAATTTATCCCCCCCCCCCTCCAAGTTTTTACAGTATGACTTTCCATCATGATTTTATTTATATACAGTTTAGTGACTGGTAGTTCCTAAGCATTAATGTTTGTAGAATCAGTATAAAATGGCTGAAATGTATTTAAAATGGCACATTTACAGTAGATGTATTATTGCCCCATTATTCCAAGGTCCCTAGTTTAGTCCTGAGTTTGAGTTACCCTATGGGTAAGGTTATGCCTGTTTTCCCTATGCCCGCTTGGGGTTCCGCTGGGTTTCCTTCCACTATCCAAAAACATGCCAATAAGTGGACTGACTAAATAGCTTCTAGATCTGAATGTGTGTGCGTGTATGGTGTCCTAACAAACACTTGTGTCTCATATCATTTGTGTCATTGTCTCATGTCCAGTGTTCCCATGATAGACTCTGATTTTACCACAACCCTGACAAGGATAAATTATTTACTGAAGAATGAACAACACATGCATTTATCAATAAACCAAGGATTAAAGTGCAACAAAACTCCTATCTCAAATATTATAAAAACCTAAAACTTAATTAAAAATTCATGCTTTTCTCTATTTAAAAACGGGTATGAGAAATACATAGCATGAAAAATTGCGTTCTGCAGATACACGTAAATTGTATGTTGCAGTATGTATTAATAATGATGCTGGTTAATAAGCCCATTAGTGTTCTTGCATTACTCATACCATCACAGCAGAGTCATATTTGCCTCATTAGTGGACGCACATCCATCATATTAGACTTTTCCACAATGATTTTTCCCTTTGAATGACTTCATAGCCAATGAACACTTGCTGGAGGCTTTGAAACCTGTAGGCTTTCAGTAATGTGTACAGTGGAGACTAGTAATGCTCAAATAATGCAGCTTTGAGCTCTGTCTCTATCTGTTTGTCTTACCCTCTAACACTCTCTGTTAGACACCCACTCTCTCTTTCATGCTCTCTCTCTCTCTCTCTCTCTCTCTCTCTCTCTCTCTCTCTCTCTCTCTCTCACACACACACACACACACACATTTTAAATGTCACTGAAATGCAAGCTCAACAGTCATTCATAAATTCATAAATATAGTGTGCTGTACAGCCACTAAAGCGCTTTTTAATATCTCACCCATAAAAGTGCATATACAGTTCTGTGTACAATGCATTATATCTACACCTGATACATAAGGAGAAAGACAGAGGAAGTAAGACAAAGGGAGAATGTAAGAACATTATTAATTTTCCTTCTTATTCAGGCTAGGCTCCAAAGGGACTGTTCTCCAGAAGGCAGTGAAGCAATGAAACCCTGAGACTGTGATAAGACACCACATTCTGTACATATAGAAACTAACACATAGAGATTCTTAAATGCATTAAAAAAATATATGACTCAATTAAAATGTCCAGATGAATTTAAGATTAGCAATGCCCAGTTTGAGACTAGAATAGAAAAACAGATAATTGCTTCTGGTGGTTTTGCATGTTTACCACCTCCTGATATTATTAGTATTAGAATTCACAGATACCTATAATTAGCAACTGCCAGTGACGTCACCAAAACACATCTATTCCCTTGCCAATGCCTGCTCTCTCTCTCTCTCTCTCTCTCTCTCTCTCTCTCTCTGTCACATTGTGTAAGCTCTATCTATAGACCACCTCATTAGCAGTTTATCTCTGTGCTGTTGAGATTCTCAGCTGTGCAAATCCCAGTTTTAATTGGATAACCAGACGCAGTGGAATCAGAAGCATTATTAAGAATCTACCAAGCACCTCATTTCATTCATCAAGGACCTGAATGAAAGTGGCGGAACACAGCCATAATGCAGCCTTCCACTGTATTCCTCCTCTCCATCTTGTGCCTCTTGCATTATCAGAAGCTAATCGCATCATTTCTTTCTGTAGTGATCGTTGACACGAAAATACTAGCTAGGAAAAAAGGCCGGCATGTTTGAATTACTGTAACTCTGAATTTGATGGACTTTTGGGGAAAGTTGAAGTCAAGTTAAAGGGCATCACTGCCATTGCAGTTAACCCCGGAGACATAAACTACTCTGATAAAGCGCTATTGTCAAATACCAAAGTGTTAGTTGTAGTCCCAAAGTGAAACTGGACCTGGTATTTGGCAGATGCCCTTATCCAGAGTGACGTTGCAGAAGTGCTTTGAAACCTTGATCAATAAATACATTCTTATACTGGTTCACTAGGTTGCTGACCGTCAGTACCAACAGTCTAAAGCTCTGTTGGATAAAGTAAAGGGTAACTCTTTAGAGTCATTTAAAGACTAACAGTGTTCAGCTTTAATAGCTATTCAGAACTCTGGAGGAAGCCTGTTTCACCACGTAGGTGCCAGAACAGAAAAATGCCTCGATAGATGCCTTCCTTGTACCTTGAGAGATGGTGGTGTTAGCAGTGCTAGAGGATCCGAGAGAGCATGGTACAGGACAAGGTGTGATAAGAGATTTGTGGTACAGTAGTTGGGTGCTGGTTTGTTTTTGTTTGCTAGCATCAGGTTTAAATCTGATGTGGGAAACCAATGGAGAGAGCACAGTAACAGACTGCTAGAAGCAAGTTGCATTAGTCCAGGTTCAGTGTGACTGAACAAGTACCTGAGTGGCCTGTGTGGATAAAAAAATGGATGAATCCTTATGAAACTTTAAAGAACTCAATTTGAGCTTTCAGTTTAGCAGTTTGGGAGGAGAAGGACAGATAATTGTCTTTAGTAAACCTCAAGGTTTCAGTGAAAAAAGATTCTAGAGTTGTCTAGACAGTTCAGGGAATGACCTGGAATAAACAGCTGTTTAATTTTGCTGTGAGTAAATTTAAGTTGATGACCTGCCATGTAACATGAGGTGGCTGGAAGGAAGGTGATGAAAGACACAGAGGAAGAGGAGATAGAGTGAAAGTAGAAGTATTGATATCTAGATTTAGGCTGGGATATTGATGATGATAGTGAAGGATACCGGGTGATGATGGAGATGTATAGTGGGGTATCATCAACGTCTGTAGCTGGAGAGGGGCAGCCACACACACACACACTGATCAGCCATAGTATTAAAATCACCTGCCTAATAAAGTATAGGTGAAAACAGTTTGTGCTGTCAAAACAGATCTGACTTATCTCAGCCTGTATTTGCTATAGGATCTGCCACTAAGACCTTAACAGATCCTTTAAGTCCTATAAGTCAATAGTTCAGACTTCCTTTCATTGGACGTGATAGTTCGACATATACCACGGATGCTTGATCAGATTGATATCCGGGCAATTTGTCAAGTCAAGTCAAGTCAATATCTGATGCCATCTGTTATAGTAAGAAATAAAAAAGAGATTTGTAGGACCAGGCCTTACAAAAGTGCTTAAGTTTCTGCCATTGGATGGATCCTTACACTGGCTTACTAGGTTACTAACAAAGTACCATCAGTCGGAAAGGGTTTTTTTCGGGGTTGGGGAGCTACTGTAGGTTTGAGATTAACCCAATTACTGAAGTCTGAATATGTCTTAAGTCGACGTTTAAAGACGAGGAAGTTAATTCTACCAACTAGTTATCTTCTGTGTTTTTCACAGAAAATATGTCCAGTACTGAACAATATAATATCAGCAGAAAATCTATTGAGGATATTGTGCCTCTTGTCAGTATAATATGTCTTAAAGAGTTTTCATTTTACCTTACTGTTAATAAAATTAATGAATGCCCTAATAGTACATCTAATAATATATTAGCTTTACTACTATACTGTATCTGCAACAACTTGAAGCCTGAACATAAGTGGTTTGTGGTAGTGGACATGGCTAATGGCTTCTGGTCTGTCATAAAGCCACTCGAATCATGACCACAACTGTCCATATTTAGAGTACAACTAGAGTCTGTGTCAAGGTTAACATCTATATTTATATTGCACAAGAATAAAGTCTCCTTCTGACACGGGCAACAAAAATTATCACATAAACTATTCTCATTCATAGTGTCATGGTGTTATGCAGTAGTAAATGTGTAATATATGGTTTTGAACGATCAGTTATCAACAATGCTGAAATTTTCATCAAATGTGCATAATTCTCAACTACTTACAGTATTTTACAGTATTATGCTGCATATTACACGACCAGAGCTCCTCATGCCATACCTGTATTGTCCATGTTTTAAAATATTGATTATGCGGTTAAGGAGGTGTTCAATATCATGCAGATGCTTTTTTCTTAGCTTCTTGTTGAAATTTTAAATTCAGTAAGATTCACTAAGATCAAACTCATTACAATTACTTTGTATGCCTTTTTTTTTTTTTTAAAGACAGAGCTATTAGACTCATGGACACTAATCATTTACAACCATAGATGCTCAACAACCTGCAAATTGGCTTTTATCAACAAGTCTACTGTATCTATTCAATAGGTCTATATGTAAAACTATTATCTATAGTTTTGTTTTGAGTAAGATATACCTGAAGAAACGGATTTCAAACCCATGTCCTCTCTCTCTCTCTCTCTGTCTCTCTCTTTTCCAGGCAGCGAACATCCCTCTGGTGTGTGAGCTCGGCATTGATAAACTCCCCTTCGATGATTTTTCTCTTGACGTGGACGCCATGATAACAGCAGCCCTACGCATGTTCATGGAGCTTGGCATGGTGCAGAAATTCAAGATAGATTATGAGGTCTAAGACACACACATTCATTTTATGTAGATTTATGTAGTAACATTTCCCGCCTCTGTTCTTAGCTACTATTTAACTTCATGCTTCATTCAAGATGAGGTCATGTTGCTCTATATGACATACTTAAATGCCATCTGTCATCTGTGCCTTTTCTCTGTCACTTTTATAAGAATAAAATTCAAGGACTTAAATCCTCTCCACCTCTCTGCCCTTTATCCAGCTTTGATATGGCCTTATGGATTCATCTTTGATCACACAATTCTGGTCTATTGGTTTTCTCATTTCTTCCCCTTTATATTTCTGATTTGCATCCTTTTTCTTTAGATTCTGTGTCGGTGGTTGTTGACTGTAAGGAAGAACTATCGCATGGTTCTGTACCACAACTGGAGACATGCGTTTAATGTCTGCCAGTGCATGTTCGCCATGCTTACTGTAAGTCACACGCATACAAAGTAAAGAACATTGATATTGCTAATGGGTTACATCATGTACTTCCATTATGAAGTATTTAATTCCATTCTGACTGTGTGCGCATATATTCAGGGCTGAATTTAATTCAGGGAATGAATTATGTCCTGCAATGTTAAGTTGCATGTGAGGTATACTGTACATTATTTTTGCTTTAAAGCACTTTTATTAACTTTTCAATCAAAAAAAGTTCAATCAAGGGTAGGAATGGCAATATAAAAAGGCAGGTACTGTATGTAGTGTTTGTGCAAAGAAAATAAGTGTAAAATGTTTCCACTAAGAGGAAGCACCTCAGCAGTGCTCTACTTGCACTTGCAGCACTTGGCTCTACTCTGCTTCATGCTTGAACTGTTACCTATACAGTATCCCTGATTGTGTTTGTGTTGCATTAAAAAAAATTTTTGAAACACTTCCAAAACTGTGTGAAAATGCACCTTAAATATACACAGTGAAAGCCTGACTATTAAATGAAAGTAAAATGCTTTCAGTGTTCTTTGTAGCCTGCACCCTAGGCAGAAACAGCATTAGTGCATTAGGACCTCTACAGGCTGTCAAACATAGAACATGCACTTTTTGGATCTTTTGGTTTGGCGTGCTAGGCAGAGGCAGAATTAGAGCATTTTGGTGACCATATTGGTTAATTCTGCTAATCCTCAAATCCAATTATTTATGATTTGAGTCCTCCAAATAAAGAGATCTTTGTCAT
This sequence comes from Channallabes apus, assembly GCA_030522415.1. Classification (NCBI taxonomy): domain Eukaryota; kingdom Metazoa; phylum Chordata; class Actinopteri; order Siluriformes; family Clariidae; genus Channallabes; species Channallabes apus. Next base: position 36,404,749 of record CM060109.1, on the reverse strand, counting down.
TAAAACAAATAAAAAATAAAGTCATTAAGAATACTAATAATAAGTACAAATTTTATAATTATAAATAACATATGAATAAAATATAACTTCAATAACGAGATACATTGCACATTAAGATTTTGTGATGGTTATCAGAAGGTTGTACAGTAAGTTTGAACATCTGTTCAAAAAATCATAAACATCTGTTCACAGAATCACAATAATTTTAAGTACTGTAATTTTTGGCTAAAATAATTTAGCAAAGTAAATACCCCCCCCCCTCTTAATAGAGTTCTATGAATCTTGAATCTTAAATAATTAAATTTATAAAAGAAGTATTTTGAATGATTTTCTAAATAATACCATGGACAGCACAGGTATGCACTGCTATTTCATGTGTCCAAGGACCTGGGTTCAGTCTTGTCCACAAGTCCATTAAAGCATACAGATACTCCTGTAGCAGTAAATGAGCATGTGGATGTATGTGAATGGTGCCCTATGATTGATTGGCATGCCATCTGTAGTAAATTCTTTCACGTTGCACCCTGGGGTACCAAGATATGCTCTGAATGCACCACAACCCTGTCCAGGGTAAAGTGGATGTTAAAGTTTTTATTTCTCAAGTTGATTTAGCTAAATAACGGAGCATTATATTAATAAATAATGAACAATAATTCTTTCACAAGCTTAATTTTTTGTCTCTTGAATTTGTAGCTTGCCATGCTACAGAGATGCTGTAAAAATGCTGTTTAATCACATATCAACAATTACACACATTTAAAATACAAAAACAGCTTTCAGCTGGCACTGCTGTCAAAGCCATGGTGCTATAGAAAATAAATTCCTCTGACCAGTAAGAATGAAGAATTCACCAGCACTGTGGTGTAAAGAAATGTGAATTAAACAAATGCAAAGTAATAAATAGACCATCAATAATGATTTATAATAATTATTATTTTTAATAATAATTTAATATCTCTCACGGAATCTACCTAAGCAATTATATTAGTTTTGTTACAATATACTGTTACATGTGTGTGTCTCAGACTGCAGGTTTCCAAGAGACCCTCTCAGATCTGGAGATCTTGGCGCTCATTGTGGGATGCGTGTGCCATGATCTGGATCATCGTGGAACCAACAATGCCTTCCAAGCCAAGTACGACACACATACAATCAGCTGTAATGGTAATGCCAAAGAATCAAGCAATTATGTACAGTGTGTGTACGTTTACAAGAAGTCCCGATCATGTTCATCTGTGTGTCTTTTTATTTCCTTATTACCACCATTATTTAAGTTTGACATAGAGTGGTGAACTTCTGTCACGGTAGCGATGGAGGTGGGTTTACCCATCAGCCTCAGCAAGTTTATGATAACTTATAACAGTTGCCATGATTGTTGTCTAGAATCCTAACTACTGCTTATCATCTTGTTCAGTTTTTCTCTTGGTGTTTAATTATTGTTAAAAGGAATCTGCACTGCATCCACTGCTCTCTCAAAACCTTGACACCAGCCTGTGCAGCTGTAACAAACCATTTGATTGATGAGCACCTTATACCAGAATTAATCCCTGATATATTTGACTAACCCCATATCAAAGTACCTACTTAGATATACACAGTTCAGTATTAGAGTACACTGTGTGGCATGTGCCATTCACATACAAATGAGTACAACTGCATTCATTCATCCTGGTTGACCTTTGCTTGTTTTGTAGTGTTACATCCTAAAAATGGAATGGACTTGGCACAGAGGTGTCCATAGTTGCAAAATGATTCACTAATAATTTTCATAAAGGTTGTGATTTTATAAGTAGTCACTTCTTTGAACTGGGATTGTAGTGTATGTGGGACAAGGTCTAGATTTGGCAAATATATCAACTTGTGTTGAGAAAGAGTGTGCGATAGATAAACAGTGAGCATATCAGCAAGGCAGTGACGCACATTCAACGTCTATTCCATCTTTCACTCACCTGCCAATGCACTTGCTATCTAAATTACCTTTTATTTAGCAGAGCATAAAGCATGCCCTTTACAGGCTTGTGAGTAACCTATCATGTGTCCATCTCTCCTCACGTTCTCATCATGTTGCTTTCAGGACGGGGTCTGCTCTATCTCTCCTCTATGGGACCTCAGCTACAATGGAGCATCACCACTTTAACCATGCTGTGATGATCCTGCAGAGTGAAGTAAGATCCCGTACTCACACTCTCATACACAGGACATCATTACAGAACAGCAGAACTAATAATTACTACTGGTACTGACAGCTAACATGGCTGAAATGTACAGTTTATTAAACTCACGTTTGAGTCCATGGGGAGATTAAGAAAGGGCAACAGTGAATGTAATTAATCAGTGTACGTACGGACAATGAATGATGAGAGACAGGCGTATATAATCAGATTATATAAGCAGAAAAAAGGATGGCTATGAGAAATAAAGAAAAGATGATGCTGTACATATTCAGAACATTTTACAGCATTACAACTTGCAGTGGCACCTCTGGTAACACAGGTTCACTGGGTACTTTATAAGAGAAAGAAGCAGAAATCAGATTTTCTTTTTGCTGTTGATCCTCCATTGGCACTCTACTGAGTGAAAATCTGGAGGAAAGCGCCTCATAGACGTCAATAGATTAAATGGGAATGTTATCACTGTCAGATTGGACTCCTACACTACTATTACCGTATATACACTATTTGGTTTCTAGGGCTATAAGGAAACCCAGTTTAAATAAAGATCCCGTTTTATTTTTCCTGGTATTATTCAGATTCCTTATACTCACTGTGTGTGTGAGTAAAGACCAAGTGTCAGCAATGAAGGGGACTGAAAGCACAGTGAAAAAAGGGTTTCTGACTCACGTGTGGCACAACAGATAAGCGCTTGAGAGATCGTGAGTTCAAATCCCGCTGATGCAACATTCAAGGATGTCAGAGAATCGGCTTTACTTTCTAGGTGGGAGGGAAGGCATTACTCTCATCCTTGTCACTAGTCATGCCTGAGTGTTTATGAATTTTTATTTTTTATTTTTTTATTTAATTGTGTTTTGCTGCTCTGGGGGTATGGAATCGTGTGTTTTGGAGCAAGCGCGTACTAGCCTTCACTCTCCCCATTTGGTAGATGAACGCTGATTGGGAAGAGCTAGCTGGTGGGAGAAAATTGTCCAGCTGGGCCAACTGGGAGAAAATGGGTTAAACCATCTGCTTCCATCATCTACTCTGCTATAATAAAGAAATAATTACTCAGTTACAACTAGAAAAATATATATATTGCTCATTGTGGTTGACATTATGTGTGTGAGCAGTGTGTGTTTACACTTATAAGATGACACTGATATCAGTCACAGAAATAGGAGGTCTAACATCATCTCAGTCATGCAGAATACCTGTTCAAACTTTGCTGAAAACTATAGTTTATTGGATGAAAGTTTAAGGTCATCATTAGCAGGATTGTGTACATATGTGAATAATGTATATGAGCTGATTGCTGTTGCTCTCATTAGCTTTAACATAAAATTATTTATTATATAGTTTTGTAAATTGTTGACATAATAAACCATTTAAATAATCCTTTCTTATTAGCAAGAGCCTGCAACAGAGGACACTCACAGATATTATCAGTTAAATACATAAAAAAAAAAAAGTTATAAATGAACATGTGCCTTGTTATCCTCAGCTCCAAATACATTTGCTCTTTTCCAGGGCCATAATATATTCTCTAACTTGTCATCCCGGGATTATGGAGACCTCATGCAGCTGCTGAAACAGTCAATCCTGGCCACAGATCTTACATTGTACTTCGAGTGAGTGTTGTTGTCTCTGCATGTCTCTGCATTTATTAAGAGTCTTTGATACACATAAATGCAAATGGTAAAAATCTCATATTTTCAGTCATTCTGATCTTTTTTTTAATGGTCTGTCCATTCAGATTTTTACACAAAGAGCAATGATAAAATGCAGAACTTCTATTCAGTTGAAAAAAATATATTTAGTATATAGTACTAAATGTATACATAGTATACATTACTATACGAAGTATACATTTAACAGCCTACAATAACCCAGCCTGCCACCAATCCATTCACAAAACCCTACCCAATCCAACCTAACCCTCTGCCAATCCACTGACTGAGCCGTCCAACCACACCTGAAGGGTAAAGAGAGGAACCAGGGAAAAAAAAAAAAATATATATATATATATATATATATATATATATAAAATACATAAAATGCAAAATATCCCCGGCCAGGCTCGATTCCCGTCTCTGTGTGCATGGAGTTTGCATGTTCTCCCCGTGCTTGGTGGGTTTCCTCCGGGTACTCCGGTTTCCTCCCACAGTCCAAAGATATGCAGGTTAGGCTAATTGGCGTTCCTAAAATTGCCCATAGTGTGTGATTGGGTGTGTGAGTGTGTGTATGTGTGTGTGCCCTGCGATGGATTGGCACCCTGTCCAGGGTGTACCCCGCCTAGTGCCCGAAGTCTCCTGGGATAGGCTCCAGGTCCCCCGCGACCCTGAACACAGGATTAAGCGGTATAGAAGATGAATGAATGAAAAAAAATGCAAAATAGAATCAATTAAAAGGCTGTCACATAAATCTAAGGAAAAAAAAGAAAGAAAATTTGAGGCATTCTGGCCAAGGACAGTGATTATCCTGAGTTTGAAAAAGTCTTATATGATAGACCAGCAAAACTATCTCATTTTCTCCCAATAGAGCAAAGAGGTCACATCTCCTAGACAGTAACATGATTCTCATTTTTTCTTATATGTTCATCCACTTGTGTATCCTGCGTAACATTATGTTCTGGAATGGTTACTTCTCTTTTTTTAAGCCTCTACTGTCCCCTTGTGGTTAAAGAGTGAAACACACAAAACCCAAAAGAAAGGTTATTAAGGAGGGTGCAGTTATATAAGAGTAATCTTTTTTATGTTGCAAGAGTTTGTATGTTCTCTAGAGCTGCCATTAAAAAAAATCTGCAAAGAGAAAGTACTCCAGTACTCAAGCTCTTAAAAAAGAGTTGGTTGATATGGACATAGCTACACAAACTACCCTAAAATCACATCACAGGTGACAGATGTAGAAAGTGATCAGAAGGCTTGTGATTGGCAGAAACATTTTTAGGACATCTTTACCAGGATAAAAAAACAAGACAGTAAAGATAGAGTCCTATTGGAAATGAAACCAAAGCATTGTTTAGGGTGAATTGTGCCATCATTAATTTTCATGCATTTTCCACAGGAACAGAAGCCGTTTCTTTGAGCTGGTGAATAAAGGGGAATATAACTGGAATGTTAAAGAACACAGAGATATGTTCAGGTAAGTTACAGATAACAAATTATGCCTAGCAGTATCAATCATAGCTTTAACACTGTTATTTAATTAATATTGGCATAAAACAATGCTACACCTCGTGTTCAACATTATTGCTGTTATATTGTAGATCCATGTTAATGACTGCTTGTGATTTGGGAGCTGTGACCAAGCCATGGGAAATATCTCGCAAGGCAAGCACCGACCTATTCTTACTTATCAGTGTCACTTTTTGTACTGTAATGTTAGTTAGAGCATGTGTGCTGTATATATATATATATATATATGTCTTTATGTTCATATAGTGTATCTGTGTGTTGGTAAAGGTAGCAGAGCTGGTCACCAGTGAGTTTTTCGAGCAGGGAGACAGAGAAAGATCTGAACTGAAGCTGATTCCTTCTGTAAGTCTTATCTGCGAAACTCATTATATCAACTTGAAAAAAGTTTATTCAAATCTTCTTTTGGGTGTTTGTATATTATAGGAAAAAGTGTATAGTGATTGTGTTGCTGTACATAACATAAAGCAATAATTAATAATCATTAATAATCTTAAGGTGGTGTTCACACTGGAGGGGGTACCAACCCATCACACAGCACAAACACACATTCACACACCACACCCAATCACTTAATCATTCCGGAAACCCGGGGAGAACACGCAAACTCCATAAACACAGACCTAAGGTGGGATGCTACTTTCCATTATCGATTACAAATGCTTATAAAATTTATTAGAAAACCATACATGTGGCCACGACATGAATTCAAAGAACATTATTCGTTCGTTCTGTTTTGAAAATAATTTTCAAACTTTCTTTAACCAAAATGATTGTGTATGCGTATAAGATATTGTCACTACAGATTTAATCCCTGTGCTTGATTATAAACAAACAGTCTGATATAAAGGCCATTTACTTTCACTTAAATTCAAAGGTTGAACACACAGACACACTCACACACCCACACGGAATGAACAAAGCGAAACGTCAAAAGCTTTTTCTTGTCCTTATGGTTCCTGATAATTGGAAATCATGGGGTTGGGAGGGACATTAGTTAAAGAGCTAGCTTCTCAGAGCTTTGATGCTCAGGTGCTTTTGTGTACCATGACAGTAATTATGGCCTGGTGTGTAATCCTGGTCAGACACATTTCCTTTCTCCTCTGAAGTATCGCTAGCCTCAGGTTTAGCACCCAGTCAAAGTGTTTAGCAGCAGGTGTGTGGGCGTTCGCCATTATATATTCAGTCACAGTGCTTCACCCTGGGAACTATCTCTCCACCACAGTATGCTTTCACTAGTATTGCAACATTAAACATACAGACACACACACACACACACACACACACACATGCACACACAGGCTACTTCCAGTAAAACCATTGATGGAATATTCTCACCTGTATGTACCTGAATATGTACCTGTCTCTGTGGTGCAAGCTTTTAATACCATCTGGATCCAAACAGGCAAATTATATTATAAAAAAATATTTTAACCTATGTTTTTTTGTATGTATTTTTTCCTTTTAATAAAAATGGTAATTTTAACTTACAGGTTTCCTTTGTGTTTTTGTTTTCTAGGCCATCTTTGACCGTAACCGAAAGGATGAGCTGCCAGGTTTACAGTTGGAATGGATTGATGGTATCTGTGCTCCACTGTATGAGGTAATAATGTTCAGCAATCCACCACAATGCACATGCACATGCTGTTTCCACCTGGGCCATCAACAGTTCGGTGATGTTCAAAGGCTTTATATATGAGGAAAACTTTTACCTGAAAATGAGCAAATAAATATTACATATTATTACTGCATACAATTGACAATGTAATATAAGATACCACCATGTCAATTCTCAGGTTAATTCAATAGAAAGTAGGACTGCAAAAGCATCATAAAATTTGTATTTTAATATTAAAACGAATTTAAGGATTCAGCAAATTATCTAGTACCAGTAGAGTGAACATTAGCAGTAGATCTACACTATATATTTGTATCAAGTAAAAATTGTTGTACAGATAATCACGGGAGGCAATATACTTAATTCTATCAAACTTAGGTATTTGCAGTTAATTTTTATTCAGTTATAAAGAGTTCCCTTTGTCATTGATCTTTAACTGCCTTGTATCTGTCTTCATGCACATATCTTTATGTTGAAATAACGATTTTCTAATTGAAGGCTCCCCAAAATTCACAATTAGTCAACTTCCTATATACTGTTTGTGATGCAACATTGGATTTGGACTATGCCGTATAATATTTTCATAATTTATTGGCATTAATTTGAAAACTTATTTATGATTATAAATAGGCTTGAAAAATAGGTTTCCCGGAAATGTTTAAAATATACCATTAGTTATTTCAAGATCTATTAGTATATTTTTTACATAGTGCCTTGTGTCCTCACATTTGCAATACAGACACAAATACTTTCCTAGTTTTCCTCGCTGCAGGTTAAGTGCAACACAGGAAATGAAAATGAAAATAACAACCTATTTAAAAACAATGGCGCCCTCTCATGTATACTGTATAGTGAGAGACATGTCACAGTTCCCAATACATCAAGCAGTTAAGCAGAAACAGGAACAAAACAAAACAGGCCTTCATCTTTTCGAGATAAATAGTACGTGTGTGAATTAGGTTACGTCTTTATCTTATGTATGACGTTAAATCTCAGTTTTGGGAGTTTTTGGCAATTTGTTTAACGGCCCAAACATGTAGACATTGTTTGGAGCAAGGTCAGGTTCGTATAGGGATGTGTTAGTAATTCCCAGGTAAGTTCCTCTAATGTGCAATCGGTGTGTTGCCTGCAAAAAAAAAACGTCTTTGGTGATCACACCAGGCTGTTTATTCCATTAAAGGAGTTCTTGGGAGGTCAGCGCTTCAGCAGAGAGGATGACGTGACGGTGGCTGTTTGATCACGGCAAAACTTTCTATCTTGATGGTATCCAAGCACTAATGAAATGTTGGGATCATAAATGTGTTATTCTGTGCATCCAAAAGTCCTGGTTTGACATGAACACCCGTAGTAGTTGTTCTGATCAACAACTGTGGAAGCTGGAATTAATGATAGTGAAGAGGCTTTGGAGCTTTAGACGGTTTTTGATTTTTTTTTTAACACAGTAAGGATCTGGTGTCATGATACTCTAGGTCCGGATAATTTACATCTTAAGAGAGCTACAAAATCATACTTCCTAACAAAAAAAGGTACATAGGCTTGTTGTAAACATGCCACATGTAATTCACACACAGGCTATAATTCGCATTAAGATTTAATGTATATTCATAAAACAGATATATTAAATGTGTGGGAAGGTTCCTTCATTCCCAGTGGACAAGACATATCAGTAATGAGGTTTATTATTCACGTCATTATGGCTGGCAGTGCATACAGCTGATTTCATTTTAAATTCACCACTAGCACAATTAATTCAACTGGATTACACTTGGTGATTCATTTCACTGAGTACTAATAGGTCTATTATTGTCTGCTTTTATTATTTCCAAATTGGTTGGTGCAGTGGCAGCACAGGTAGTTTTGCTGCCTTATGGGTCTAGGTTAATCGGTTTCATCTTGTTTTGGTGCACGGTGTAGTGGGCTTTCTCTGGGCTCTTTGGTTTACTCCTAAAAACAATTCAGTAAGTAGAGAAGATGAATTGCCCTGGTGTTTGAATATGGAGGGCCCTGTGATGAACTGACGTATCATCCAGGGTACTGTACTATCCCCCTCACACTTATAACAAAAAGAAAGATCCACCATGACCTTTCCTGGGATTACATGGTTGCTAAAAATTAATATGGCACAAATGTTTATTAATGCTGTGTCTCATGTGTGAGTCCTAATGATTCAGTTATTTTTTGTTATGTTCACATTGGGACAAAGGTTTATATGTTTGTATGTGATACAGTAACTTTGTGGCTGAATTTTAGTTTTATTTTCCAAGTGTGTGTGTACAATATTAAGTTGGTAGCAATTTCATCTAAAATCTATAGATGATAGTGCATTTCGAATGGAAAGGTCCGAAACATTTTTTTTATTTCTGCTTACTCTACTGACACAGTGAACATACTCACTCACTTATTCTCTATACCGCTTATCCCGTTCAGGGTCGCGGAATGCCTGAAGCCAGTCCAGCCTCCATCGCAAGAGCATGCTTTATCACACAAATCAATTATACCATCAAGCATTCCACCACCTCACATCTGACTCTCCCTCTACTGGTCACTCTAGCACCCCATCCCGTCTTTGTAGGGAACCAGGATTGGATTTTTTTTTTAATTCCAGTCCCCCCTTGTGTATAGATGTTAAAAAAGGTGAAGACTGAAAACATGGGGGAATCAGCAAATATTTAATATATTACCAAGCATGTTAATATGCATGCTAAATTGTAATGTGTACAAATTTTAATATTACCCAAAAATTACCCAAGTAAATGCAATAATTGCCAGTTATTACAAACACTTGATTGCAGTTGTTGCCGCAGAGTGAGGCACAATCTGTTATTAGGGCAATTACACATAGGGCCAGGCAGGTCTGGACAGCTTTTTCCCCTTAATAAATTAAATCATCATTAAAATCTTGTGCAATATTAAGATGTGTTTGATGATCTGAATCATTTTAAGTGTGACAAATATGAAAAAAAAAAAAAAAAACAATATCAGGCACATACTTTTTCCCAGTATTGTCACACAAGTTTTGTGTGAATTTAGTCTGCTACACTCCTCCTACACATAAAAAGACCATATTCTATATAGTACATAGTGAACTAGTTTGTGATGGAATGATTTACGTACATGTGATAGCACCACAGTTTGTGGAAGTGGAAGAAAATCCTATCCCTGACTTTCCTCCTATGGTGCTGTCATGATTAGATTAGAAGAATTAGTCTAATCTAACTTCAAAGTCCATATAACACTGTCTCACATTTTCTCTTTCTGTTAATTTGATGTGGGACACTGGTGACATTTTTGCAAACGGCTGACATACAGTAGATGTAGGCACTAGCAGACCCTGTCATGGGTGATTGCCTAGCCTGCATTAGTACATTGTGTTAACACGCCTGGAAATCTTTTGGTGTGTCTGTGTGCCCACTGCCCTGCTTCTTTAAACATTAATGGCTGCCACCTGCTGGCTGCCTCCCACCTTCAGTCCAACCTCTGCTTGACATCTGAGTGCCCTCTGCCAATAAATAGTGCAATAGTACAAGTCATCAGCATTAAAAACAAAACCATAGCTACAGGAAGTCAAATGCAACCACTTTACCTTTACCTTCATTCTCTTCTAAAGAAGTGACAACAAAGAAGATTGGTAAAACGCATAATCAAAAACATGGCGTACAAATAACATTTTATAGTCCTATATAAAGAATCTCAATAAATGAGTAGGATAAAGTATGTTCACCTTAGGGTGGCATGGTGGCATAGTGGTTAGTACTGTGCCCTCACAACTCCAGGGTCAGGAGTTTGATTCCTTCCTCTGATCTGTGTGTGGAGTTTGCATGTTCTTTAGAGGCCTGGTGGGTTTACTCTGGGTACTCCGGTTTCCTCCCACAGTCCAAAGACATGCAGATCAGGTTAATTGGTGTTCCCAAATTGCCCATAGTATGTGTGTGTACTGTATGTGTGTGCCCTGCGATGGATTGGCAGTTTATTCAGGCTGTACCTCGGTGCATTCTGAATTTTACTGTAGGTTCTATAATAATTAAACAAGCCCATCTGGCAAAAAACATCATGTCACTATCAGAATCACTCAGATCATCTTCATGATCTTCATTCATTCATTCATTTATTCATTCATCTTCTATACTGCTTTATCCTGTATTTAGGGTTGCGGGGACCTGGAGCCTATCCCAGGAGACTCAGGGCACGAGGCAGGGTACACCCTGGACAGCGTGCCAATCCATCGCAGAGCACACACACGCACACTCATTCACACACTATGGTGTGGTGTATTTGGGAACGCCAATTAGCCTAATCTGCATGTCTTTGGACTGTGGGAGGAAACCGGAGTACCCGGAGGAAACCCACCAAGCATGGGGAGAACATGCAAACTCCATGTACACAGAGACGGGAATCGAGCCTGGCCGGGAATCGAACCCGGACCCTGGAGGAGGAGCTAACCACTACACCACCGTGCCGCCCTTCTTCATGATCTTATGCATTTTTTATATATCTTTATGTATAGAATCATGGTGATATATATGTTTTGATCATTTTTTAAGCTGTTTATGCATTGGATTGTGTTTGGTCAGACACTGTAGTCATTTACTTTAAAGGAGTCGATAGTCTATATTATTTTCCCAAACCAGCTGTCAAAAGATGTAAGGTTGAAGTTTTTCAGTGTGTATGTTTAAATCCAAAGATGAACAACTGTATTCAGGTGTTATATTGTAGTGGTGTTCATTGATGGTTTGCTTGTGGATCAGTGCTAAAAATTTGCCTCACAGTATACTTTACTTCAACAGTGACATGGTTGTCTAATAATTCTAACTAGTGATGATGCATTAGGAAATAATAATTAGGAAATATTGGGAGGTTGTTTTAGGCTTTGTCCCTTAGAATTGAGCCAAATAAATAAATCAGCTGATACACACACACACTCACACACACTTGTGGAGCTGAAAGATCCTCAATAGGTTTTTGGATTGTTAACAGTGCTCCTAATGGACAAACTAAAGAACTCTTATGGACGCTCCTAGGGTGTACTAACATACTGCATACCGTGCAACTTATTGGCTCATTAGAACACAGTGCATTTCCCATCAAGATACCATTTACTTGAGCATCATATTAAAAACCATCCACATCGCGTAGGTGAATGCTTGAGAATATGTAAACTAGAATGTAAAAGCTGTGAAGTGTGTTAGGATACGGAGATGTGAAACACAGGTTAATTAATGCACTGTGAGAACCTGGGAAGATACATACTTCCACCCCAACCATCCATCCACATCCCAACTGTCAGTGAGGCCATTAATCTTGAATGCACCACACTGTTTAACAGATTTATTGCATGCATATCAATTATAAATAAGTACATTTGGGAGATATAATCACTCCTGTAAGAAAAAGAAGACATGCTGACTTGTTCTGTAGGGTTTAAATAGGCTGCATTGTAACTTGTATTGTAACTTCATAGCCTTCTATTCAAATATTTGTGCTAAAATTTAAGCCCCCGTGTGCTGATGACATTTTGGTCCTCCTGGCCTCAGTGCTCATTTATTCCTATGGAGTTGCTTTGTTTTTATTCTCTCACTTCCTATCAGTGTAAATGTAGCCAAAGCATTATAAATCTGCTGATTCAGGTTTAGATTTAGACTTTTGCATGTAAAACCCCCCTGGCATAACAAAAAGGAAGGCATTCTCCTTTCACCGCATAATCCACTTTCAATAGCATTTGTCCTAAAAAAAATACAATTTGGCAGCAAAATACAGAACTGCAAATATTATTAGTGATTATTGTTTTGATTGTGTGTCTTTTGTTTCCCATTCAGGCCTTCGTGAAACTAAACCCTAAACTCCAGCCGATGGTCGACATGATTCAGGTGAATCGTGCCATGTGGGAGGAGCTGCACCAGAAGCGGCAGCGCAGCCAGGAACTGGTGACTCTCCTAAGCACTAACTGTGATGGTCACATTGGTGAAAAAGACACGCCCAAAGCTGCGAGTTAGCTCCTGTCCACCATGCCACATCTTGATCTCTGACCTCTAACCTGCAACCCAACCACAGTGCTATGCATGTGGGGAGTTTTGGCTCTGCTGCGAGCTTCCAGCTGCTGGAGCGATGATGGCGATCTGGTCTCACAGTGCCCCTGCTGGCTGCATGTTTGAACTCTCACCACCGGGTGCAAGGACACCACTAGGCTGTGACTGAGTATTTCTGTTTAGCCTGGTTGTTGTTTTTTTTTTCTGAGAATAGTTCTAGACTCAGGAAGAGGCAGCGTCTCTAGAGCTAGAAAGACTATATAGATGCTGTATCGTATTAACTGGCCTGCTGTGTTGTTAGGGATGGCTAGGACCAAGCATCGTCACTGTTTATACAGGTTTATTATTATAGTGTAACTAATGAGTTTAGCTTTGATTATTCGGAATGAAAACCTTTCAAGAGTGCAGGACTTGTATTGTACATATTTAATTTGAGGTTATTGTTTATGCTTGAGACATGATTGTGGGTTTGGGCGCTGTTTTTCACCTGATGTAATTATTATTGGATCAGGGGTTTGCTGAGCTTAAAGGCTCGTGGCAATGCTTGCAATGCAGATACAATAGAGTGCTGCTATTTGTGCCTTGGTTAAAAATCCTTCATGAAAGATGCATGTGGTCTCCTTTCAGCTTCATAATTATCTAGAGACTATGTTTTATATCATTAAGAGTTGTGCAGCCGGTATGATGTCGTAAAAACTCCCTCTGGATTTGTGATGTTGCTGCTTGCGCCTATTTTGGTTCCATTAATTAACTCAGGCGTGGTGTGAGAGGTCCATGCATTACCATAGAGCATTTACATTAGCGCACTCATCTATATTCACAATTTCTACCTTATTAGAGCTGATCCAAGCATTAGTCATAATACTTTGGGAACTCTGGTTCTGGACTAAGTAGTGGATTAAACTGCAGTCATATTACTTTTATGAGGCCAAGCCAATGCAGGAAGTACATGTGCCTTTATAAATATTATTAAACTACATTGTCTTCAAGCTATGTTTTATGACATCAGCATTGTTGATACTGAAATATTTAATAGATTTGGTTAAAATATGCTTTCTCTCCAGAAATATCGCAGAATTTTATATATATTTTTTCTTTTTTTTTTTTATAGGACTACTATCTCTCAGAAAAGGGGCAGAATGTTAAATTTAGCTAAAGGTAATGGAAAATGAGTAAGCACAATCAAAACACTGGATCAGCCTAACCAAAAAGAATACAGCTCCAATAAGTGAGTTAAGGAACTCTGTTGCCCTTTGTGCCTGCTGCAATATGGCCACACAATCATAATCCATTCATCAGTTACACTGATATTAATGTGCAGGTAATGTCATTCCACATCAGCTGCAGCTGTGTTTAACCCTCTTTCAGACTGTTATTCACCAACACAGCTGGACATCCAGTAAACTGATCACAATTAACTTTTACATGACTTTATACAGGTTTGTGGTTTTCAAAATGAACCATAAATATGAATATGGACATAAAAATCCGTAATAATCACAAGACATACACATTCATATTTCACAAAGCAAAAAGAATGACAATGTGTTATATATTAGCTTTGTTTTTGTTTTTAGTTTCAACCACGAAATCTTCTACTTTCTTTTATATGTAATTGCTCTGAAATGTTTATGCTGTAGCTGTTTTCCTGTGATATCCGGTCACAGTTTGAAATTGTGTCGTGGCATTGTGAAAGTGTAGACCGAGGCATTGCAGTGCTCTTTGTGGCATGGATCTTCCTGCTCTTGGGAAATCAACAGAAATAACATGCTAACTGACAACAGGACAAAATTAATTGCATGAGGAAATAACTGCTCTAGATATAGGAACTGAAGTGACAAATTGATGACCTCCTTCACTCAGATGTTCATAAACATTTTAATGTTTGTGCATGAATAAAGATATTGCACCATGTTTGGGAAAATACTGTAAATTCTGTAATCTTTTTTTGTTCACATGGCCTTTTTTGGGGTATTATTATTGGTACATTTTCAGGCATCATGTCCACATTTCAGAATTTAGTTTGTATTTTTAAGGGACAGTAAAAACTGAGGTGTCTTTAAAGCATGTTATTTGGAAATGTGTACTGTTTGATTCAAATAAACGTGCTGCTAGTTAACAGTCCTTGTGTTGGTTATATGAGCATCTTCTTATGAGGATTTGATTTGCTGCACCATAAGAGAAATATTCCTGTAAGATGCAAAACAATCTCTTTACTGACCCCATGTGGACAAATATTTTACTACAAAGCAGATCAGGCCAATAGTCTAATGTAGTATCTGAATTATAAGTATGCAAAGCATTTCAAGGGGTTGGGATTGTGCCACAGAAAATGTCCAGATGCTTTGATTCATATGATGCTGCAATGACAAATATCCAGACTTTGGTAAGTGGGTTAAAAATAAAAGCTGCATGCAGTTTTATGAATTCTGTCATAAATTAAACATATTGGAAAGTCAGTAATTTAGAGATTCCATACTAACTGTTTACATGGACACATTTGACACTACATGCTCAAAGTGGCTTTTTAATAGATCCTGCCTTCTGCATAATGATGGTTATAAGAATTTTGTCTCATCAGTAATTGACTAGATGTTTTTTGGCGGATGAAATATGAGCCAATCAGTGCCCCTTCCTCCAAGACCAGGAACCAGTGAAGTCCCTAGTAAAGACTGTTGGGAGAGTTTTTCCCCATGGAGTTTACCAACCAGTCATGAAAGGTATGTTTCCTTCACAGAAACTCATGTCATGTAATGTTACCCACACATGCCGCAAGTATGCATAGAAAGAATATACTTATTCCAACAAATGAGAAACTACCAGGTCAAGCATTTTCATGACTAAGGCTTTCTGAACAGATTAATAAATGTTTACACCAAACCTCTTATTGTGATTAAAAATTCCTTTCAACTGGGCTGGATCACGTCAGACTCTTCAGATTGATGTGCTTACATGATGCATTTAAATTTTTTTGATTGAGACATTATTCCCATTTTTAGTGGAATATTTTAGAGTTGATGTAAACGCAGCTTGTGCCAGTGTTGAACAACTTTAATTAATCAGAAAACAAACTAGTCCTTTTCAGACCAGATGAGGCAACATATGCAAGTAAATAGAAGAATAGTGATGAGAACAAAATAAAACGTTATCTCAGGTGAGCGTGTATGTGCTTATGTTCTCAGTCTTGGTTTAAAAAACAAAAAAACAGCAATTCGTACACTGCCCTGACCTCATGTAGCTGTAGGACTTTACACTTCATATACCAATAGAATTTACCCAATAGTATCCAGGGGTACTTGTTTTTCCACAAACTGAAACCACATGGTGGACAAACATGTTTTAAATGTTAATTTATTGCACAAACAGCACTGACAAAATGAATGCAATGGTTAAACATGTTACCTAGGTAACTAGAGAATGACCAAAGGAGCAGTCAGGACATTTGCAGGTTGCAAAATGGCAGGATCAATCTCCTATGAATGCTCAGAAAATGGTTATATAGGGCAGATAAGCCCCAACATTTCCTTCATTCCATATTTCACAGAGAAAAGCCAGATTTGTTTAATTAAGTATTTACAACAGCTTATGTCTAACTTTATTTATGGAACAAGACATGAGAGACTAACATCTTAAGGGGAAAATGATGCATAGAAATCATCACAGGAAAGCTGGTTGGACCAGTTAATTGTATAATAGATGATACAACAATAATAATAATAATGAAACACAAGGAATCTGACATCATAACTTTGCATTTGACTCTAGCACCATACTGCAGTATACTAGGAAGGCTTAGGTTCAGCTTAAAGGAATACTCACACTTTATTTTCAATCTAAGGTTTATAATTGTTGAGTACATGTGATTACCACAGACAAGTCTGAAATTTTTTCCTGCACTCTGAGCAGAAGTGAATACCTTATTACTCAAATCTCACTCATACTAGACGAATAAGGGCAAACGTAACATGGAGAAATGTACTGATGCTAACTCCAAACTCCACGCATGTCACAATCGCACCAATGATGTCTTGCAGATGACTGCACGACTTGATGACCGTCACTTCATTTACTACAAAGATATCGATATTAGATAAAATACTTTTACTCCTTTTACTTTTTTTATTGTAAAATATTCAGTCCCAAGTCAGAATAATTATTAAAACATTCAGTCTCAAGTTCCAAATTTGTTTAATTTTTGTTCCATAGATGACACGGAAAATATCACCTTCATAACAGTCTAAGTTTAATGATATGAGCGCCATGAAACATCCTGTAAAGTGCAAGTTTTGAAAAAGAAGTACAACAAATTCATGTTTAGTTCATGGATGGACCCCAATAATTTTAATAACTGCCCTTAGACCTCCAAAAGTGAGTTTCGAGTAAATCTGTGTTGAAATCCTTGTTTGTGTAAAATATACGTGCACAATTAGGAAATGGACATTAGGTTGAAAAAACACTGGAGTTTTCCTTTAAGAGTCAGAAAGGCTAAGAAAGAGAGCGCAAAAGCCAGATCAGTGCAGAAATAGATTTTGATTTGGAAGGCAAATCATAATTAACTTGTAAGTAACTCATCAGTAACAAGCACACAAGATGTGACCTTTATAGACATCAGGAAACCTTGATGTATTCAGACCAGCAACTTTTCACACAGGAGCAGAAAATCCACAAGTTTATGGAACATCCATAGCCAGGATTCTTTGTGAGCTTGGACAAATTATTACTAGATGAAGTGATTAAATCCCTATTATTTACATGTCATTTCTTAATATTTGCATATGTTGTGTTGAAAATGAGACATGATTACAAATGATCATGGTGACTCTTAGATGATCATTTACAAACAAATATATGCAATAGATATATACTGTATATATTTATAATTTACAGGTATATGAATGCATATAGCCAAACGACTGAAAGGTTCAAAGTCTTTGGTAGGAGGACGGGGTCTCGCAACTAAACATTAACAAACCAAACTAACCCAATCTCTCCAAGTACACCATGAGATAACGCTCACTGTGGAGAGAAAAAAAAGAATTATCCATGCTAGAGCAAGTTCTCTTAGCCTGCAGAAGCAAGGTGAAACTCCTATGATGGACATTGCTTTCCTACAGTTCACACTGAACGGAGACACCTACACAAACATTTTAATATATTGGAAGGGACTGTAGATAAAACATCCAAGTGTACACACAAAGACCCTGGCAAAAAGTTGAAACAGACTGTTAGAAAAGGCAACAGGAGATTACGGAGCTGTGGAGATACAAAGAAGCTGTGTGAAGAAAAAAGGAAAAAAAAAAAAAAAGGAAAGAAAAAGGAGTGAGGTAAAGGAAGGCAAGGCCAACACCCACACAGAGACAGAAAGAGAAGGCACACTGCTTTTAAAAGCACAATGTAGTCAACACTAAAGTAGTGTCACATAAACTACACGGAAACATACTTTCAGTTAATTTATCAAAAGTCAGATTGAGCCAAAGTTGGCAAAATCAGCAAAAAATGAAAAAATGTGTTCAACAGGGAAGTGGGTAAACAAACATCATCTTTATATAATCAGTGTTTCTTTGTCAATTGACCTAAACTTTGTGAGAAAGGTGATTTCTCATTGGCAGTTCATGGATTTATGCAGCTGAAAAAATTGCAATAAAAAGAATGGTTCTCGTCAGACGTCATGTCTGAACTTTCACCTTCCTCACAGCCGTATAAATGGAACATGAAGAAGAGGGAGTCGAGAGGAGGTGGGAGAAGACAGAGGAGGTGGGAGGTGTTTAGTCTTGTGCCAAGGTTTAGGGTAAGGTAGTGGAATAAAATTAGATATCGATCAAACCTGAAAATAAACCAATGCTTGTTTTGCATACAGAGAAATTAGCATGTATTATGCTGTAATTCCAGTAGAACTATATGATTAGAAAAAAAGGAGTAGGTTTTTCAAAGTGGTGTTACAGAAGGTTTCTGTTGCCAAATATATTGTTGGGGTCCACATATTCCTTAATGGACCTGAGCATGCCCAGACCCACACTGGAGACAGTCTCCCTCATCCATTCCTTCCGCAGCTTGCCCACTATGAGAAAAAGAGAGAGAGAGAAGGAGAGAGAGGATGTCAGGGTGCATGTGGCAGACGGTTGTGAGCACATCAATCTTGTGTGAGTGAGAGAGTAAGCAGGGGGTGATGGATGTGTTTATGGGGGCTGGAACGCTGGTGGAACACTCCTGAAACACTGGGAGATGTTTTGCATGGTGTGATTTATGGAGAGCAGCAGACTATCAAACTCATTAAGCTGCCGGTGTTCCCTATGGAGGGGAGCTTGCTACGCTCTGCCTACCTCCCTCAATCCCTTTCTCTCTTCTCCACGTGTCTATCTGCTTCCATCAAGCCTGTCAGTTTCCCCCCTTATTTTATTTCACTCCCCTCCTATCGGTATTATTTTCTCCTATTCTAGAAAGCACTTCTCTCTCTAAATTTCTCGCTTAACATTATTCCTATAGTAAGTGTCATTTTTGTGAAGGTCATCTGGCATACACTGAGGGTCCTAACAATCATGTTACCTCCCTGCTATGGGCTTATCACAGCACAGACTTCACTGATCACTGTGTCCTGGATTTAATCAAAAACAACCCAGGAATGATCTGTCAGACCCCTTCATTTATCGGTATGCTTCATGAACAGGGAGGCTGCATATAATACATATGCATGTGGCGTTCGAGTCAAACCGGGACTTGCGATGACATTTCTTGTAAATGAAGGCATGAAACAGTGCGACATTTACAGAAGCCTTGCACAGTACGGCAATGAAGCTCTTGGCCACAAGAGACACAACTGTCTGTGGGAACTGTTCACACAATCATTCATAACCACCACAAGCACATTACAGGAATTTACACATTTACAGTTACATGCTACATTATTCCCACACCCTCATACAGTCCTGACCTCACTCCTGATGTCCAAATCGTTTCAGAAGTGAAGCAGGCAACCTGATCATGAGCTTTCTACCTAGATGGTATTCATGCACTAGTGAAACGCTGGTATAAATGCATTAGTGTAGCAAGGGATTATATAGAGATATAAAGTAGTAGTTTTTATGTTTATAAAAGCAATTTTTTATTCTGTGCAATAAAAAGTTCCGGTTTGACAAGAACGCAACTTGTGTATACATTTATGTTTTTGTATGGAAAAATTCAAGGAGAAAAAAAATACATGCTTTATATTAGGTATCATCACAGCAACGGAGACCTACAGAGACACTCTTCTGCCAGCAGTTTTCTATATCAGAGTAAAATTTAAAGTAAAATAAAATTATATATATATATATATATATATATATATATATATATATATATATATATATTATATATATATATATATATATATATATATATATACACACACACACACACACACACACACATACACACACACACGTATTTAAAAAAAAAAAGAAAAAATTATCTCTGTTGTCTTTTGTTCTAACTTATTTTAATTTATTTTCAGGTTTGCTGAAGTTTGGTAAGCTGCCTTAAACATAGCACTATTTATATTCTATTAGTGTGATTTCTATAATTTCTCATCAGTTACATGCACGTTCACAAAACACACACGCTTCACATGACCAGCACAGCATGATGTCAGACAAAGTCTAATATTTGGTAAAGGAGCAGTTGAAGACAACGCGGCTGGATACACTGCAGTCCAGACTATCATACACATGCAAATGCAAAAAGGCGCCTTGTGCTTTAGTACAGCCTGCAGATCCTACCAACCAATCAGCAGCTTCCAACAAGAAACAAAGCAACCTGGTTTATCTACTACTTCCTCTCTTGCTCAGTCCATCTCTCTTCAGCCATCCCCTCCTTTTGCCGTCCTCCACTTATCGTCACTACCCCGCGTTCCTCAGGGAGAGGAGAAACAGAAGGTGGTTGGGCTGCATCATTGCCTCCATCACAGAGATAATTTACACATCTATCATGTCAATTTCTCTACATTCTCTCTCGCTCTCCCCCTCTCCACTATCTATCTCACACAGCTATGACCGCACAGCTGGGACAAACAAAACTGCACCGTCAGAGAGAGACCGGGGAAAGAAAGGTGCTAAACAGAGAATGTGTTCCCCTAGGCTGAAAAACCACAATTTGCTCAGTAAGACCTCAGAACTCAGTGTGTGTTTATATGTACAGGTCCTTCTCAAAAATCTAGCATATTGTGATAAAGTTCATTATTTTCTGTAATGTACTGATAAACATTAGACTTTCAGATATTTTAGATTCATTACACACAACTGAAGTAGTTCAAGCCTTTTATTGTTTTAATATTGATGATTGTGGCATACAGCTCATGAAAAACCAAAATCCCTATCTCAAAAAATTAGCATATTTCATCCGACCAATAAAAGAAAAGTTTTTAATACAAAAAAAGTCAACCTTCAAATAATTATGTTCAGTTATGCACTCAATACTAGGTTGAGAGACACAAGAATCTGCAAAAGGATTCCCGACCTTCTCTTCACAATATCCCACAGATTCTCTATGGGGTTCAGGTCAGGAGAGTTGGCAGGCCAATTGAGCACAGTAATACCATGGTCAGTAAACCATTTACCAGTGGTTGTGGCACTGTGAGCAGGTGCCAGGTCGTGCTGAAAAATGAAATCTTCATCTCCATTAAGCTTTTCAGCAGATGGAAGCATGAAGTGCTCCAAAATCTCCTGATAGCTAGCTGCATTGACCCTGCCCTTGATAAAACACAGTGGACCAACACCAGCAGCTGACATGGCACTCCAGACCATCACTGACTGTGGGTACTTGACACTGGACTTCAGGCATTTTGGCATTTCCCTCTCCCCAGTCTTCCTCCAGACTCTGGCACCTTGATTTCCGAATGACATGCAAAATTTGCAACCTGTAGCCCATTTCCTGCACACGCCTGTACATGGTGGCTCTGGATGTTTCTACTCCAGACTCAGTCCACTGCTTCCGCAGGTCCCCCAAGGTCTGGAATCGGTCCTTCTCCACAATCTTTTCGGTCACCTCTTCTCGTTGTGCAGCGTTTTCTGCCACACTTTTTCCTTCCCACAGACTTCCCACTGAGGTGCCTTGATACAGCACTCTGGGAACAGCCTATTCGTTCAGAAATTTCTTTGTGTCTTACCCTCTTGCTTGAGGGTGTCAATGATGGCCTTCTGGACAGCAGTCAGGTCGGCAGTCTTACCCATGATTGCGGTTTTGAGTAATGAACCAGGCTGGGAGGTTTTAAAAGCCTCAGGAATCTTTTGCAGGTGTTTAGAGTTAATTAGTTGATTCAGATGATTAGGTTAATAGCTCGTTTAGAGAACCTTTTCATGATATGCTAATTTTTGGAGATAGGGATTTTGGGTTTTCATGAGCTGTATGCCACATCAATATTAAATCATATTAAAACAATAAAAGGTTTGAACTACTTCAGATGTGTGTAATGAATCTAAAATATATGAAAGTCTAATGTTTATCAATACATTACAGAAAATAATGAACTTTATCACAATATGCTAATTTTTTTGAGAAGGACCTGTATATGTAAAAGAAAAGAGAAATTAGATCATTCAAATTTGTACAGTCTGTTCTTTCTTCATCTATATTTTTTTCTAATAAAAGAAAACCAGGCTAAAGACTAAGTACTCCCTTTAAACAATAAATAAACATTGCGTTGCAATAGGGGTTTAACAAAATCTACTGTATACCTGAAACCACACCACTTTCATTTAATAATGCACAAAAGCAAAAGTGTGGAATGCCCTGTGAAAACCTAAACACCCACAATGCACTACTATAGGCTAAATTACAAATAATGTTGCGTCATACCATATAAATAATACTCATAATGTTGCAAATTGTGGGAATGTCCATCTTAGACATTGGTGCAGGCAGAAACCTGCCAAAGAGCAATGTTATTGCAAAAGAGGCTTAGACAGAAGTGTGGTCAGGTGTGCTGCAGAAATATCCGATCAAATCAACTCCTCTCACTGCATTTAAAATCAAAATGTGTATCTGCGGCTCAGCACAGAGATGTTTCCACAAAGGCATGAGATTAGATTTCATTTCTGTTTGTGGTAAAAATAACTAGCTGCTGGTATAAATGTATTACAAAATCTTTTCGTGCACTTTTGTGGTCGTTCACTCGTGTGTAAACTTGGACATAATATTCCAAAAAATCTGCCGCCTGTTAATTAGTTTTGTCTGTGCATAATCACATGTTAATTGTTTGATCGATATTTAATAATCAAATCCAAATTATTTTCCCCACATATGAAAATGTTAGTTAATGTGGGTTTAGTTAATTTATGTTGGCTAAAATTAATTGTTTACATCAACAAAGGAAATATGTAAAAATGACAAGCAACACATTTCCTATAGTTAAAAAAAAGGCAGCTGGAATATGGCAATGCAAGGGCAATATTTAGAAAACCTTCAACCTTCAAACCTTTAACTTGATTGTTAAACCTAGTTTTAGGTTGGTCGGCCAAAGTAAATTAAGGTGGGTTTATCCTACCAAGGGTAAAATAAATGAATAAATAGGATTAAAGCAAAGCTTAATTGAACACTACGATACATCACTATTTAGTGATTCTGCCTCTTGGTTTTTCACAGACATCATATTAAACTTTGACCTTGACTCTCAGATGCTCTACAGCTAAAGTTGTTTAGAGCAGTGGTAAAAATTATGAGCCACGATAACTAAAAATTATTTATTCTTGCATTCCTATAAATATTGGCCTGTTAAACTGGTCACTTGAATTAAACTGGTTTATCCAAAAAACCTTCAACCAAGCAACAATTAAACCTATAAATAACATACCCATAAATGATGGGACTGCATAGTTTAGAAAAAAAAAATCTGTCTTTAGGGGGTTGTGGTCAATTTAAATGAAAGGGATTCTTTCTGGTTTGGAGGATGTATGGAAACGATACAGAACAGGCCAAAATGCTGCTGCTATCGGCTCCGAATCACACACGCGCAAGCTCGGGCATACCACTGTTCCTGAGTCTGCCTGTGTGCGAGAGAGAGAGAGTGTGTGTGTGTGTGTGTGTGAGAGTGAGAATCTCAGGGTGCTTTTGTGTGTATTCATGAGATCTAATTCACAAATATGTATCCGGTGGTCTGACCTGCCGTAAACACAGGTTGGCAACGTGTGTATTTCCACTATGTGCCCTCCCACCTTGCTGGTCCAGACTACATCTGTTTTCTTTGCCTCTTTCTCTCTCTCACACACACACCATTTGTCATGCTGTGATTGTGGGCAGACAAAGCAGGCTGTCAGCAGCCAGATAGCACTGTGCTACTGCTATTAATCACAATTACACAGAACAGTTCACACACACACACACACACACACACACACACACACACACACACACACACACACACACACACACACACACACACACACACACACACACACAATCCTCTTCATCTCTTCATAGTTCCTTTCCCTGTTTCAGCAGCTTCATGCTCCCTCATCCTTTTCTCATCTGTGGGTCATTCTTTAATTTCCCTCACATTACCAGAAGCTTTTTATTAGCCTTATTTTCATTTGTCACCAAGCCCAAAATCTCACCCCTCACCCCATCTCGCAAAAGCCTGTGGGGGCATGATTTTGATATCATGTAGGCAGACCGAGTGTGAATGTGTGTGATGGTCATGATTAATGTGCTTAGTGATGTATGGCTAACAGCAGGTAGATAGTAATATAGATAAAGTCGCAGTTTCAGCTACATCTCAGAGCTTTGAGACCCACTGAGAAAGCCCACTGTGTGTTTCCTTTTAGTTTTGTTCTCAGCAAACAGCAGAAATGTTTACTGAAATCGATGTTAAGTTGCATCTCAGAGTTGAAATATTAAAATCAAATGAACTAAAACTAAAAATACATAATTTTACGTTCATCAAGACTGTTATGTGGTCAGCTTAGCATCTTTAACCTTACACTTTTTTTTTTTTTTACTAAACTGCTTGACAACTGCACACAGAGCAATATGAGAGATTTGCTTGAGGGTTTGTGGAAATATTACCTCCGTGATGGTGACTCAGGCTTCCCCCATTGGCTAGGATTTCCTCTCGGGCTGCGTGCTGCACAAAAGAGACATAAAAGTTCACGGCTCATTTCAGTTTTGGACCAGTGGAGCAAAGTTTTCCATCCTGCATCACAGGCTATTCAGACAAACTTGTCTGGATAGAGTACATATCACAGGAAAAGCATTGCAAAGCAAATATTCTCGTACATAAAAGCAGTGAATAATATGTCCACTGGTGTTTTATTACCTCCACTTGATCATAGACATGTATTGGATCACTGAGACCTCTATAGTTGTAGGCAAAGTAGAAATACACACAGGCACCAGCGTCATAGGTCTGTGTTACCCTGAGGGAGAGAAAGGATGGAGGGAAATCAAAGAAATAGAAGAATGCAATGTGTTGGGAAAAATAGAAATGGAACAAATAAAGAATGAAAGTAAAGAAAAAGAAAAGTCAGAGTAAGAAACAAATGAAAAAACAACAAAGACAAAAAAAAAAAAAGATGAACCAATGAAATGATATAAAAATAATCAATTCCATGTTGTTTTGTGAGAAGCTCCATGATTTAATTAAATTACACTTAAACTACACTGAAGCAACACTCCTCTATACAGTATGCATTTTGTCTGTGTGAAATAGCAGGCCTGTCGCATTTTTCAATTTTAAAATCACAAGTCATCGAATTTATTTTGATTCATCATTCAGCTCAGAGGCGGTGTAAAGAATGTACGCGTGTGTCTGTGTGTTTGGAAGGGGTGGTCCTTGTCACTTTCAATTTCATCCCATTTATCTGTTCTTAAATACCCATCAGACACATTAACGCAGCGCTATCGGTCCGGCAATACATAATCGGCCTCCCACCTTGCGGCCATCTGGACTGCAGACAGCAGACGCATAATGTATACCAGACTATTAAAGAATAACCTGTTAATGTGACTGATTATCACTGACCTGCGTGCACATTACATACTACTAATTCTATTTCAACTGCTTCTATTACCGTTTCTCCTGAATGTGCACACACAGGCAGGACGACAGACTGTGGTAAGGACTACATTATGGTGCACCGTGATCGTTCGGATTTTAACTCATAAGCAGAAGTGAATCGTGTCCTCTCCACGATCATGTAGATGCTGAATTTTTTCCTGTGTAGGGGCTCTGCCTTTTGCGCAACTACGTTATGGTCTTATGTTAAGAGCATGTTATGGACAAGTATGTGTGTGTGAGAAAGAGTGGCTGTGTGTGTGCTGTTGTCAACTGGGGCACTGCCCTTTCCAGAGGTTAAATGGCCACATCAATCACGTCACACACAGCTGCACAGCAAACGACAGGAAATGAATGGCTGAGGCATAATCAAGTTTCAAACCTAATCTCTCCCTCTACCCCCTTTCATTCTCTCTGTTTCTCTCTGCCCTTTCTTTATGTCTCTCACTCCTTTTCCCATCTCTCCCCTTAGTTCTCTGCATTCTTTACTCTATGTGGCAGGGTCATTGTGAAGGTGAACAGAGCAGGGTTCAAAGAGCTTGCAGGCCGGCAGTCAAACAAGTACCCATTTAACTATGCAGCTATTTTATATTTAAAGTCCTGTCTGGCATTTATCTCTATCTACTAGGAGTGTCAATAAACATTTAGGGCAAACATGTTTCTGTACGCCACAATCATGTATTTTCCAGCTTAAAGATATTTCTAAATGAAGTGTGGATCTGTTCATTGATGGATGAGACAAAACTTTGAGGGAAGCAAAAGTAAGTGGAATGAAGTTCACTCTATTGCTCCAACATTTGAAAGCCAGATTAAATACAAGATATATACTGTAAGAATAGTTTTACAAAATCCAGTTTTGGACTGTCATCAAAGGTGTATTTTAAGAATATTATTTGTTACAATGAATGAGATGATAACAATAAAATCTTGTTGAAATCTATTTCATAAAATATACTGTTATTCATCCCATAGTGAGAACACTTGTTGATTAAAAAGGATATTTTAATGTGAAATTTACATGTTGAAGATCATCTTTCTACACTTGTATTTATGGATGGCTTTTTAAGCATCATGACAGTGGTCACACTGATATTTTTAAATACATTGATATATTAATTCGTTTCTGAAACTGCTAGACAGTTGTTGTTGTTGGCTATCTTTCGTTGCAATTCTTTTAAAGTGACCTATATGCTCTCAACTTACGACTAAAGAATTCTTTTTACGACGTGAGCTTACTATTTGGGACAGCTAAATCATACAGCATAATCCTGGCTTTAGATTAAGCCCTTTAGTGCTAGAGTGTAATTCTAGCACTGAAATTGCGTCATGTGTGTTATATGTACGTTGGTGGAGTTCAGCAACTGCCCTCAGACTTCCGTTACAACTGAGCCTTGACTATATAGAGGTTTTCTTTTATAAACATATTTAATTATGTTGTCTAAGGAAATCGCACATATGCTACAGTTGTGCTGGTCGGAGAGCATGTTAAAAATCTGAATATCCACAAACAAATCTGAACGGTAAAATTGCAGCATATTTACTGATTAGGAACATCAAAGCCTTGGCCAATCATTTCGCTCAGTGGTAAGTAGGTGAGAAGAGATTTGACATTCTGAGATTAGAGATGAGTGGAGTGAGAGCAAATCATACCTGCATGTAGACAGTGGAGGAAACTGCACTCCTCTCTCTTTACACTCTCTCGATACCCTTTCCTTTACATTTCTACACAGATCCAAAACTCTGCAACACACACACACACACACACACACACACACACACACACACACACACACGCACACACACGCACACACACACACAATAGGCAACTTGCACATACATAAACCGCCTGGCCAAAAAAAGTTATTTCATAAAGTTTCAAATTATTGGCCTGCATCAAGCAAAGAAAATATTAATATTACTGGAATTGGGTTAGAAAATGTCCAATGCATCATTAAACTCTGGAAGAATAATGCTAGATCGTCAACTTCATAGAAGTGTGGTTGGAAGAATCTCATATTGCCGTGATCAGAAACCACTTAAACACTTGTAGTTATATCATACAAAAAAAAAATCATAGTCAAGTCCAAATCATAGCCAAGTTTTAAAATGAAAAAGTTTATCTTATAAGAGAAAGTACTTATAAAATTGCACCTAAACAGCTGTGTGACCATGAGAAAATCACTTGTTAGTGAGGCTAATTAATAAAAAGGCTTCAGATTGCTAGGGAGCATAAAGATTTTGGAAAAACGTCATGTGATCCGATGAGACCATAGCAGTAAATGTAAGAAAAGAAGCACAAAAAGAGATACAGCCATCATGCATAGTGGCCACTGTACAAGCCTCTGAAGGCAGTGATATAATCTTGGTTTGCTTCAGTTGGTCAGGTCTAAATTTGGAAATAAAATTAAGTCAGCTGGTGACCTGAATGTACTGAATGACCAGGTCATTTGTGTCAACATCAATTGTGTTGTTCCTTCCCTTACGGCAAATACATATTCCAGTAGTTTATTTATTTATTTCCATAACAAAAGACAGTAGCATTGTAATATATACATACAGTATTCCAGTAGGTCTTGGATCATAACCATTTTCACATCTGAACTGGCCACCACTTGCACACCATGAATGTCTGTAAGTTGACTAGCTTTAATTAAGCTAGACTAAAGAATGTTGATGAAATATGAGCGTTTTTTTGGGGGCAAGTCTCAAAACCCTGAAACATTGCTGAAAAGTACTTTACATTTATGGTGTGTAGTTCAAAAGACAATGTGGTCATCATAAAATAAAGGTGCGTCTATGACTGTGTGTATAGTTGTATGAATATATTCGTGCACCCTTCATTCATTCATTCATTCATTCAATTACTTCGCCATCCTCAATGGAACCTTTTTGTGGGGTCCGCGTCTTTTCCTAAGAAAAGTTACTCATGGTACTACACACAGCAAACTGTATTAGTCATTGTTTTAGATTTAACAGATAAATGTCTAAGTTGACTAGTCTAC
The DNA here is from genome assembly GCA_030522415.1 of Channallabes apus. Taxonomy (NCBI): domain Eukaryota; kingdom Metazoa; phylum Chordata; class Actinopteri; order Siluriformes; family Clariidae; genus Channallabes; species Channallabes apus. The sequence goes on along the minus strand of CM060109.1, from coordinate 36,375,741 downwards.
AGCTAATTTATTTCTGAGGCTGTGTTGATATGACATCACTCAGTAAATGTAGAAAAACTCAGTTTTGGGAATAAAAGCTTCTGCTGAGGTTGTATTTTACTGTATGTCTGCATGGTTATGAATGATGGACATGTTCCCAATTTACTCTGTTGTGAAAGAAGGGTTCACCAAGTTTTGCAAAAAATAGTAACACTGCCATCAATGCCAGTAATTAGTGCAAATAATGTTTAAAATTTTTCAATTAAATATCCATTATAATTAAAAAAAAGAAATAGTTTGCACTAATTGCTGTAGATAGTGCTGCTACTATTCTTAAACAACTTAGATATGTGCAGGAATTTAAAAAAATCTTTTAAATAAAATCCTTATCCTTCATATTTTTTTAATAAAAAATATAATACTGCATGCCTTTTTGTGCATTCAAGTGATCTGGAAATTATTTGGCATTTGTTTATTTTTATTACATGTGTACAAAATTATTAATAAATGGAGAAATCTTTTTTTCTAACTACACTGTACCAGAACTGCATGAAGTATGCACCGAACCATGACTTTTGCATTTGCATGACTTGATCATTACACCAATAAGTTGAAGAAAAGAATGCACATAAGTGAAAAATAACGTTAGGCAGCCAGACAAGCAAACAAGTGTAGGCACCACGGCTTTATATATTTCTATCTAGGTTTTTAATATATCTATATCTAGTTTTTCATTCAAGCAAGTAATTTTTATTTGTACAGCATACCATAACTCCAATATGGATTTAGATCCTTAAAGAGCAAGCCACAGGCAACAGTGGCAAAAAAAGACTTCCTTAATTGACAGGAGAAAGAGAAAGCAGATTTTTTTTTAAAAAAAAGCTGAAAATAAGGAGCATGGACCAAAACTCCAAGAAGATGCATCAGAAAAAAATCACCAACAGCTGCAGAATTTTACATTACTGGGCATTCCCATTTAATTAAATGTGCATTATTAGCTGAAAATAGGTATTTAAAAAAGGACTTGGATTCATGGTGAATGAAGACTTTAAAAGTTATGAGTTTAATACTTCCTGATACTTCCTGATGAAGGTGAGAATGAAACAGTTTAAAATCATAAGCATCACTGGTACAAGAATAGCGACAGCAGGGAAAAGCAGCTCTTACCGATCCCAAGGCACTGACGTCTCAAACGACTCGCCGATTACATAATAATCCATCCCCAAATCCTACACAAAGAGAGACCTCGGTCAACACAATCATCTCACAATCTGCACAAAGCAGTCTACTAGCTGAAAGCAGTGAGCAAGACAACCGCACCCGCAGGTAAGCAATGACGAAGGTAAGCATGTATCCTCTCTGTCCGTTATCTTCTCCTGCTGCCAGGCCCCTAGAAAAAACACAGACAGAACATTTATACACACACACCCACCCACAACATACAGTACTGAACAGTCTGGTTAATAACAACATTTAGAAAATTAATAAAAGTAATCGACTGCCTAGTTTAATCAAATGAGTTTAAAAGCAAAGCAAATGGGCCTTATGGACATAAAGGGATTTTGTATGACATTCTTACGTCTGTTCTTTTACTCACCCATATACCACAGTTTATCATATACACACAAAAGAATAATCAGCAGTCCAAATCATTAGTTAGGATAGCAGATATTTAATTAAATGATAACTTTTTACTGATTATATAATCAAAGCATCTGATTATAACAGAATCCATGGATCAATTTACCCCGTTCCTCCACAATGCACTGACACACATTCTGCTTCAAGTATCAATCAAATCAATCACTCCTTTATTGAAAAGTCCATAATGAATTTGAAAAGACAACAGCTTGGTTGTAGCATAGATATGACAGAATGAGGTAGAAAGGTCACAATAAGGGTTAAAGGTTATGACTCTGGTGAACCCAAGTGATTGGTACTGGTTAAATATTTACTTTTGATTCTACAGAAACAGCAGGCAGTATAGCATCCATGCAGACCCAAACGGACACACATGCACAAAGTGGTTATTAAGGCTTCTCTGTAGATCAACAATAGCAGACAAACAGCTTTACTCCTTTAGGCTGAATCCCATTTCTATTTTCTACCCCTTCCCCTACCCCTTCCCCTTGTCCCTTGAAACGAAGTGGAAAGGGGAAGGGTTTACATTTTTCCCCTATGAAATGGGACACCACTACAACACTGTTATACGTCATCATACGTTGTCACTAGTTCCTAATGTTACGTTAAAGGACATGCGCCGATGTTTATCACACATTGCAATAAGAGAGAGATTACTCACTCCCAAAGTTTTTTTGTGCCGTATTTCATCCCTATACATAATATAAATTATAAAAATATATAAAAATAAAATATATATTTGTAATATCGTGCAATCGGTGCTAGCCGCTAGCAAACTTTAGCGATTTTTTTGCAAACATTTCTTTACAGAACATCACCATAAACACAAACACAAGACTAGAGGTAATATACATATAATGAAAACTTGTCATAAAAATCTTTATTTATGGCAAAAATTTACATTTATGGGTCTGTTTGCTCGAGTGAGCAGCCATGTTGAAAATTTCGCTTAGCCCTTCGTTTGAAGTGAGGTCCTGAAAAATCTTCGTTTGGAGGGCTATCTGGCCCTTCCCCTTCCCCCTCCCCCTCCAACCAAAAGAGAAATGAGACACCCCTACCCCTTCACGTGAACGCGCCAAACAGAGGGGTAGGGCTATGTGAAGGGGTAAGGGGTAGAAATGGGATTCAGCCTTAATAGTGTAGAACCCTACATAGCCCTGAGAATCTCTATACTGTACACTCACCATCACTACACTCCCCAGTATTACAGTAAGTACATAGACTTAAAGAAAAAAGAAAATTGTATTGCATTTTTATCCATAAATCTGATATTGTTTTCAGAAGGTAACTTTTTTTTCTAGTATCAAGAGATGCACTTTTATTTCTATCGCATCAAACTACACTAACTAGAATAAAAAAATGATCATTTAGAGAAATGTTTTGGGCATTCTGGCTCCGGTATGTTGCATCAAATTCAATAAGAGCATCTTATTTAAAAAAGGGGCAATTACATGTTCTGTTCTTGGCAACATAGAAAATGTGTGCACAAACTAAAAATTAGTTTGGTTTAACTTGTGAATAAATGAGGTTAATGCACATGCAGCTCACAGTTGTTGAGGACATGCGTCACGGCAGCTTCCTATTGATGAACTTCTGCTCATCAATACTGTATATAGTTTGCTTGTTTCTCAAGTTTTGAGAATTAAATAAATATTGGAAATTGGAAAAGTTGCTGCTTAAGTTTTTATAATAGCAATTTGCATATTCTCCAGAATGTTATGAAGAGTGATCAGATGAATTGCATAGTCCTTCTTTGCCATGAAAATTAACTTAATCCCAAAAAAACCTTTCCACTGCATTTCATTGCTGTCATTAAAGGACCTGCTGAGATCATTTCAGTAATCGTCTTGGTAACTCAGGTGAGAATGTTGACGAACACAAGGATGGAGGTCATTATGTCAGGCTGATTGGGTTAGAATGGCAGACTTGACATGATAAAAGGAGGGTGACGCTTGAAATCATTGTTCTTCCATTGGTAACCATGGTGACCTGCAAAGAAACGCGTGCAGCCATCATTGCGTTGCATAAAAATGGCTTCACAGGCAAGGATATTGTGGCTAGGATTGCAACTAAATCAACAATTTATAGGATCATCAAGAACTTCAAGGAAAGAGGTTCAATTCTTGTTAATAAGGCTTCAGGGTGTCCAAGAAAGTCCAGGAAGCACCAGGATTGTCTCCTAAAGAGGATTCAGCGGAGTGCCAGTGCAGAGCTTTTGCTCAGGAATGGCAGCAGGCAGGTGTGAGCGCATCTGCACACACAGTGAGGCGAAGACTTTTGGAAGATGGCCTGGTGTCAAGAAGGGCAGCAAAGAAGCCACTTCTCTCCAAAAAAAAACATCAGGGACAGATTGAGCTTCTGCAGAAAGTATGGTGAATGGACTGATGAGGACTGGGGCAAAGTCATATTCTCCGATGAAGCCACTTTCCGATTGTTTGGGGCATCTGGAAAAAGGCTTGTCTGGAGAAGAAAAGGTGAGCGCTACCATCAGTCCTGTCATGCCAACAGTAAAGCATCCCGAGACCATTCATGTGTGGGGTTGCTTCTCACACAATTTTGCCCAAAAACACAGCCATGAATAAAGAATGGTACCAAAACACCCTCCAACAGCAACTTCTTCCAACAATCCAAGAACAATGCATTTTCCAGCACGATGGAGCACCATGCCATAAGGCAAAAGTGATAACCAGAAGTTGATTGAGAGCATGCCAAGTCGAATTGCAGAGGTCCTGAAAAAGAAGGGCCAACACTGCAAATACTGACTCTTTGCATAAATGTCATTTAATTGTCGATAAAAGCCTTTGAAACGTACTGTATGAAGTGCTTGTAACTATGTAATTATATTTCAGTACATCACAGAAACAACTGAAACAGAAATCTAAAAGCAGTTTAGCAGCAAACTTTGTTAAAAAAACTAGTGTGCCATTCTCAAAACTTTTGGCCACAACTATACATACTATATAGTGCATCACAGATAACTCTCAGAGAAGGTAAAAAGGAAACTACTGTTTATGCGATTCACATAGGTGTCAGTTGACAGGAAAATGACAGAGATTTGTCTAGAAACCTTATTTGGTTTGAACAGTACTCTATTCAAAACCTGAGTCCCATACTAAAAAAAAAAAAAGAAAAACATTTTTGTGATCATAATGCAGAGTCAAAAATAAAGTGTAATGTCAAAGTGCATCCTGGCAAAGAGTTATGGATGTGTAAAAAAGGATAGGTTAAAATATTAACAAAATATACCTAATCAAAGGAGCATGACTAAAATGAACTCCCAAAGCAGCATGACTTTCAGTGTTAAAGTCAGGTGTGGGTGTTTGGACATAATTTTTGTATTGTTCATCACAGTTGCCAGTACATTAAGTGATTTGGGAACTACAGTGGAACCTTGGATTGCGAGTAACTCAGCCTGCGAGTGTTTTGCAACTTAACGAGCAAGGTTTTGATATACGAGTAGTACGCATGCACTTTGTCAAGTGTCACTTGCTGTGGGGGATTGTGGGGGATAATCATCTCCCATGCTAAGTCTCTGTACATGTGCGTCACTCCTATAGTCACATCAGTGCGCGCATATATGAATTCTACATACAACATTGTGACCACGTGTGTGCGCCTGGGTAAAGGGAAAGTCAAGTGTCATTAGAGAGGTTCCTTGTTAAAGAAGCTTCCCGACAGAGCAGTGTTTCCATTCGTGTGTGTGTGTGTGTGTAAGTCGTCCTAGACAGTAGCTCCGTCCCTCCTCGTCTCCTCTCATCTTCACACATGCACGAACAAGCACACACATACACACGCTTGTGCATGCACAAACACACACTTAAACATTTGCTCTGTTGGGACTTTTTTCAAAGGTAAAGTGCAGGTTAATTTGATTTATTTTTACTTTTAATTTTGTATTAATTATTTTTATATGAATATTTTTGAGTTGTAGAATGAATTATCTGAGTTTCCATTATTTCTTATGGGGAAATTCGCTTTAATACACAAGTGCTTTGATATACAAGCACAACACCGAAACGGATTATGCTGGAAATACAAGGTGTACTGTAACTGTAGTCATAAGAAATTTTGCTGTTTTGATCACTGATATACTGTACAATTCTGTGGTTATTTCATCCAGCCTGTTTGTGTCAAATATCTGATAAACCATATAAGAAGTGTATATGATATACAGTACTGTATATACACATCATACAGTATATAATACCAAGGAATGACTAACAGTTTGTTATGGATAAAATAATCCAGTCAGTTGTATTTAGAAAGTATTAGACTGAAATAGACTATTAACAGTGGAGTGAGTGTCATCATATATCACAAAAAAATGTTTGTACTGAAAGGAGTCTTGTGGCAACCAAATTTGGCCCAAAGTTAAGAGACACACCCCCAACAGTGCCAATCTTGCTACATCAAAACAAAGAAAATTTGCAATAAGGTGGGGTTATATCACCACGTTGTGCTTGCCCATGCATCACCGCAAAAGACTTTAGAAAGCTAATATCATCTTACCCAAATTTGGCGGCGATGTCGTAAACCTGTTTCTCATGCTGCAACACCTTCTCCCGATCTCCTTCGAACAGCAGAGTGGCCACACACAGGTGATGGGGATCAAAGCCTTTAAACTGTTTAATAAGGTCATTAAAGTGGATTTAATTTCAGGTGATCTCTTTTGGTAAGACTAAAGCAACAGGAACAATAAAAAAAGAAAAAAAAGAATGATAGTCTTTTACCTTTGTGATATAAAATTTTTTCAGCCCATCCAAAAACGATGTGAAGATGGAGGATACTTGAGGCTTAAGAGCATGACCTGGAAAGCCATAAACACATCCACAAATCATCAACATACAATCAGCCAAGCACTATAATAATAAAATATAATTCCAGTAGTCCAACACCTCTCAGCTTTTGACTCATTAAAAGGAAGAGATAAATGAAGGTCATTTTTTTTCGCCACCCATTTGTGGCCCACTTTTCTCCACGCAGGCTTAACGGGACAGATTGATCTGCGGGTTGAACAATAGCAGCGTAACGGAGGGGGGAGAGTGAGCAAGAGTACAGCAACGGAGACTCTGAGGCCTGAGGGCCATATATCAGCCTCCGACTGAGAGGAAATGCTTTCCCCACTGCTATGTAAGTCTCCCTTACATACACTGATTTATTTCAGAATGGACCGCAGACAAACAAAAGTGAGCAGCCACAGCCGAGGGGAAGGCTATCAATCTCTCATACTCCCACACAGAGGAGGGGGAAGAAAACATCAGGGGACAGTCTACGGAGAGTTCTCTTGTCATTTCACTTGTGTACATTCCACTTTCCCTCCTTTTCTTTCATCAATCCGTCCATCCACACAGAGGGGCAGCTCTCAAACACTTGCTCTCCTTTGACCTTTCTAGTCTCTTTTTGAAATGTAACTTACTCAATTACTCGCCAGTCAGGATAGGAAAGTGTAACTACAAGTTCCTAATTGGATATTGTCAAAACATTAGAAAATATGCTCGAGAGCAAAAAAAACTGGCATGTGAATGCATAAGAGAAATATTTTATATGCATGTCTAATTAAAGAGCTTTGTGAAAGCATCCCTTTCAAACATTTGTTGCCCTAAAACCAAAAGACAACTACCAACCGGAAAAATAAATAAATAAATAAACAAAATTAATCCGCAATTTTAATAATAAAAATCCTCCCCATACCATAATTTATGGTGAAAAGTGTAGGTTATTAAAAACATAAAACATCTTACTATAATTTAACAATAAAACTAAATTCAAATAAAGTCTAGTAAATTATTAGATTCATAATGTAGATATAGATGAACTTTATTACTGTGGAAAAAAAAGAAAAATATAGAGGAAAGGAAGGACATTTATGTCTAATTTCTGTAATAAACTATGCTAGCCTCTTCTATAAGGTTCTCATAATTAGGAAAAGAGAAGCCTTTATTAATGAGGGTTTGAATCATTCTCTCTGCTGCTAGTCTCTCTCTCTTTGGCGGAGACGGAGAAGTGCACTGCTGGTGAAAATGCAAGACTGCAGGAGGAGTTAATGAGGTCCCTAGAGACTAAGGAACTTTTTCTGTGATATCTCCTAACCCTTTAGATTCCTTCATATATCCACATTCCATACCCTAAGACGTCAATATGCTGGAAGCTTAATTGTGGCCAGGGCCATTTTTCATTGTTCCTGGATCGTGCGTTGGCTTGTTCGGCTGCTCAGCTGGCAAGATAATGATCGATTTAACTTTAGACGAGACAGCGAATTGAGGCGGCCTCCGTAGATGAATTATATCATGCAAAATTAAACTGCTTGATGCACGAGAAAACACAGGATGCATCAGCTACAGGCAATTAAACAAAGCATCTTGCACATACAACGCTAGTTTGTTTTCATAGACAAGAGCTGAGGTAAACTAAGGGCCTTAATACACACACACAGGAAAATATACTGAACACTTGAATCATGAAGATAAACCTGTAAATGCTTGTAGACGCATACTAATTATACCTGTGCATCTGTCAGATTTAAATGACTAAACAGGACAGCACAGTCTTTATTGGTTAATGTTTTATAATATTTGAACAAAAATAATATTTTTCATTCATGATTTAATTCACAAGCTTGTCCTCAAAGAACAAAACATTGTTTCATTGTGTATATAATAATGCTGTAATTGTAGTCACTGATCATTGGATTGCATGCTGGATATTCAGTCCTGTAGGACAATATTTCCCTGTCAGCTTTCCAATTACCACTGGAACCATGGCAACAGCTCTACGCACACATTTGCGCACTTGCATATGCACTTCTATTTCGCCTTGTTTCTTGACTAATGACACTACAACAAACAAAACTGCAGATACAGTATGTTGCAAATAGATTTTAAAGCCAATAGCAGATTTTGCTTCCCTGCTGTGAAAACTGATTTGTTTTTATTTCATTTCCTTTGATTTTAGTCTGGATGCCAAGCTGAAACTAAAACCTCATTAATAATGAGTCCCGCTGCAGCATCCAGAACATCAATAACAGCTTCGTCAAGCATCGAATGAAAAGGCTAATGCAGAGAGGCTGCTGGATGCAGCAGTGATTTCCAATGACTCTCATTGCTGATATTTCCAATGATTTTTTAACTCGGATAAATTCAGGGGAACAGCGATTTCTATAATAAAGATTTATAAATCAAAGAATTCAACTGGAAAGTGACAACACACTTATAATATTGTAAAAAAGCTTTAATAAAGTGCAAATGTCAACACATGCCTTGAATAATTTTTAAATCATTCCCTAACATGGACTTTAAAATTGCTGTTGGACAAAATGATATATGCCACAATAAATTTTTCTGGGATATCTTAAATATTCTCAGTATTTTTTAAACAATTATAAACTGATTGGAATGAGAGCGATAAAATGTAATACTTGTAAAAAAAAATAAAAAATTAGAATTGTATACAAAGATGTTTTTTTTTTTAAAATAAATTGGTTATATTTTTGTACAGATTTTTTTTTTAAAACCTCCCCTCTATTTCAGTTAAAGTTAAATAAAACATCATATTACCTTTTCCCCATAGCTGTTTTTAATCAAATGCTACATATCATCTACTGTATTACAGAAATGTCTTCAGGTATGATAATTTTGACAAATCACTTAACACTGTTTTAAAGAAGCCTTGATGTCGGAGTGGTAGAACTGAAATATTTCAAAAGTAATTTCTGATTGGGAAAAAACAAACAAAAAACAAACATACCAAACTGGAACTGCTCGTTGTCCATCAGTCGAATAGACGCTGGTGCACATCTCTAAAACACAAAAAAGTGAACATCAGTGCCATAAGGATTTGAGGCCATTGTTCAACATGTACTTTTAAAAAAATGTACCAGAAAATAATTTATTCAAACAACTGAGACACTTAAACCACTTTGTCTTAGTTTGCAATTAAAGAAAACCACTCAAAGTGTATTTGTAGGAAATTTGTAGGAAGAGGCTCTCAATTATTTTGCCATTAAATCTGTCCTTTTAAATGTTGAAATCAATGAAGACAGAAAAACAAGGCTGTTCGTTGCCCAAACAATGCGCCGAGAGCTGGCCGATTTCACAGTTATGCCGAAAAAACAGCAGCTTCGAGCTACTGAGAGTCCTGAGGGAAAAGTTTGCGGGCAGGATCTGTAACTCACACATCCTAAACGGCATGATCGATATCTTCATGGTCTGCTGTGCTCAGAGCTAATTTATTCACTCATAATGAGCAGAGCTGCACAGAGCTAGAACATACAGAACTCTCAAGGCCAGCAAAGCTTTCTCTGTATCCGGTAAGTTTTATGTTGTTGATCTTTCGGCTGCTCCCGGCAAAGGGGTCGCCACAGCGGAATACCCAGTCCGCACAACAACTTGGCACAGGTTTTACGCCGGATGCCCTTCCTGTCGCAACCCTCCCATTTTATCCGGGCTTGGGACCGGCACTGCATCCAGTGGCTGGGAGGTTTGGGCACTGGCTGGGAATCGAACCCGGGCCTTCCGCATGGGAGGTGAAAGACCTACCACTGAGCCACCAGTGCCCTGTATCCGGTAAGTTTTATAATCGTTTTAATTAAGTATATGATTGCATAACAGATGGTTGGTAAATTAGTTATCAGTTTATTCAGTGTTACCTGTTTAGCCACCTCTCGCAGACAGGCCACACCCTGCTGGAAGTTTGGGAAAACGATAGAGCCGTATTTCTGATACTCAGGGACTGGACGGATCTTCATCGTAACCTCGGTGACCACGCCCAATGTGCCTGAATGACAACACATAACAGCGACACATGGTTAACTGCACATTCAACACAAACATATACTATACTGTAACCCTAGACAAAAAAACTTTGTAAATTGTTCAGAAATCAACTATGGTGGCAAAGAAAAAAACTAGAATCATACGTTGATATTCATGTTTACACTATACATCATATTTAAAGGAAAAGAAAGTACATTTGTCCTTAGACTCCCATTCACCCACATAACCCAGCCTGGCCTCCTGTTCATCCCCTGGAGGCCTGTGTGTTCATTTACACTTTGGTGATCTGGTTTCATGCAACACCGAGGGGGGGCTGTGTGAGATTTCCCAGCTCTGGCCTGGTTGAAATAAAGCAGGTCTGTATCAAAGGAAGTGTCGATCCAACACCGGAGACAGAGTTTGCCTCAAAGTCGAGATCCCAGCATGCTTCACGACCCCTGAGAGCTCTACTACCACTGCTGCTTTGAGGCTCATGTTGCCACTTCATTTAGCCGAGAAAGACCAGCGCTCTGCCCATAGGAGGCATGACTGCACTAAGTAGCAGTGATAAATACCAGGAGGGGAGTTATAAATGAACTTCTGGATGAAAGCTGCTTGCCCAGATGGAGACAAACTTGAATTTAGACACCGCAGATGACACTTGGAGGGGGAAAAAAAAATACTAACTGCAATGTAAAACGAAAAATAAAAAATAAGTTGACATGATGGGACATTATGTCTAGTACACAATCATGGACTTACTAACTTTTAAAAATATTATAGCTAATAAATATCAGAGAACAAAGAAAAAAAAAAAAAAAAGTCTATTTAAATGCTAGAAGATCCCCTGTCCTCCTGACAGTTGCTGTGTGAGACTACATCTGAGCAGAACAATGCGAGGGGGAAAAAGGACAGGTCTCAGAGCCAACTCTAGCTACCCGACAAGCAAACAGTGGAAGCACACATATCCTAAACAACCAACAAATGGGCTCAAGCACACTGTAAAGATGCCAATAAGGCTGTTTACTACCACATACATACAGTACACATGGCCATAATAGCCTCCTCTATAAACACTCAGTCATTGGGTGGACATTTACTGCACTTTCATCTTAACCAGTTGACAGTAAATACTCATAAGCGCCATCATAAAACCTCACTATAATTCTGTCCTTTCTGGGTCGCTTCTGGGAGAGGAAAGCAAAACAGACTCATTTGTTAGCATCTAAATGCCCCTGTCACATTAAACACAATTTAAAAATCCAGATGTCTTCATAATGCGAGACAAATAAATTAATGTTTACAAAGAATAATTTGACCAAAGCAACTAAATGAACTACCATACACCAGCTGTAAATGCTTGTTTCTGCAGATATTTACCAAAAAAAAAAAAAAAAAAAAAGTTATAGTCTATTGAGCACTAGACTTGTAGGCTAGAACGCAATTCCAACACTACTAGCAGGTTTTCAATTACCATGCATTTTCAGAATATGAATATATTATCTATCTATCTATCATATATATATATATATATATATATATATATATATATATATATATATATATATATATATATATATATATATATATATATATATATATATATATAAATAAAGCAATTTTGAGTCCTCATTCTGAACATTTTGCATGGCTATTACAGACATGTTGCTGTAATGGATCGTGGATTGCTGCCCTCTAGTGGTCCAACACAACAAGGTGTTTACAAACGATGCCAATAGTATTGCATACACTTTTTCTCTATTCAAAGGTGTATCAAGTAAGATTTAGTTGCTTGTAATTTGTATCTTTTTGATCTAGAAACAAAACCATCTTAATTTAAATGACTCTTGCGCACAAAACTCTACAGCTCTCTACAGGTCACTATAGAACTGCATTCCAGGTTCTGTAGTGACCTGTAGAGTATCCTGGAGCAATGGTGCTCAGCACATTTCCCTTTCACCAAAACTTAAATGCTTCCAGTAAATCAAATTTTTTTTAAAGCAGAAGAATCACCAAGCTGTGCTGGACTCTGGCCCTCCAGAACTGGATCTGAACAATCCTGGTCTATAGAATTGCTGACAGGAGGTCACAATATCAGGTTTTTTCCCCTTCTTTGTGACTTCATATACTTGGCCATGGATTAATGCATAGTTTTTTTTTTATGTGTTCTACATATTTTCCAGGTACAAGTATATTAAAAAAAAAAAAAAAAAAAAAGTCTAAGAGGAAAGGCACCAAATGTAAAGCAGAGGTGGGCAAATCATAAATTTAATTACCTAGCCCACTGTGCAAGTAAAAGCTCCAATATGCTGCCCAGGCCCATGTTTTGGTTGCCTGGAAACGGACAAGACAAAAACATGGTAGCTAACGAAATGTAATAACTGTGGAACAGGGAAAGGACTGTGTTGTTCTACAGAACACAGTTTGGACTGCTGGTAGATTTTAAGGATAAGGTGAATGGCAATGTCATGCAGGACAGAGAGTTACAGTATGCAGAGGCCACCAGACCACCCACAATGACCGAGCTGAACACAAACACCCACACACACTCGCACTTCTGACCTTACAAAACTCTTTCCAAAAGCATGTGCTTGGAAAATGCTGTTAAAACACTGAATGGAAGTTTGAACCGTTAGATATACGGGACATTTTGGTACATATTTATAGTGCAAGTGTGGACTGTAATATGTAGTTTGGGCATGCATCCTATAAATCCATATCTACTGCAGCTGGTAAGCAGTACACCCAACTACTGAAATACTGTACCAACTCTGGGAAATTAGCCTAAAGTGCAGAGGAAGGAGTAAGTTCAGAACTGTACTTGGGAGAAAAAGTCAGATTTATTCGTGTACAACACACATTTATAGTCTTACATCCATTTTAATGGATAGAAACTCCTCACACACCAACCCATCATCCCATCTCCCTGCAGACTGCTAGGGGCCAAGCATACTTTCTCTACACAATTGTGTGTCTATACACACCACAGACTAACAGCTGTTCTCAGCTGTAATGCCAACAGCATCCGGATTTGTTAATAAGCGATGCCGTATGGCTGTGTTAACAGCGGGCGTGTGCAAGGACACCGAAATGTAGGATTATCAGCTGCCACTTCCTCGGCTATGGTTTCAACCTGATTATCTAGTACCTTTGTTTCATAGGGCGTTTTAACACAATTTTGAACTGAATATCAAATCTATGCAAAATACAAAAGGACAAAATAATAACTTTAAACTCCATATGACTGAATGGCACCAGAACAGGTTGTGAACACACCTTTGAGGAAAGGTACCTGATGAGAACAAAGTCTTAGAATAAAAAATTTTGCCTTAAACTTTTCACTCATAATTAGCATGTGTGCTAAAAGCAGCACAAAAGTGTCCATTGTTTCATATTGTATTGGTGACACTATTATGGTGTTAACAGCACAAACTATAACTGAATTTTCCAGTGTCATCATGGCTAGTCCACTATGGATGTACCACCACAAGTGTATACAGAAGTTAAATTTTTATCACTCTTTGTAGCCAGACACACACACTTTATATCTTTGTGAAGTATATAAAGTAAATTGTCTGGAGCAACCAGAAGTAGTAATCTTTTGACTCCAGTATTATTTAGATAAAAGCAATTTTCTTTAGAGATTAATTAATTGTCAACACAAAAGGAAAAATTCTTTCACTCACATACACACACACACACACACACTACCTTCAGAGCCGAGGATGAAATGGTGGATGTCTGGCCCAGTGGACATTCGTGGACCCTGGCAGCTCTTCTCAATCACACCTCTAGGGGTGACCATCTTTATATGCACTACCTTAAAAGTAACAGTTAACATCAGTGGCAAGCAAAAAAGTGACAAATGATCAAACAAACCACTAAAATGTTACAAAAAGTCAAACGTATGATAACTGCTTCACTCCAGGAGTGCAGGATGTTCATTATTTGGCTGAATTTAGCGTGTGTACAAGTGTGTTATGTTAAAAAGTTAGTACCCCCTTTTTTAATTCTGTTTTTTTTTGGGTGTAAAAACAAACACAACCTCAGACAAACAACTTACATATATATTTTTTTTACTGTGCAATTATTTATTTAACAAAAATGACCGTAAGAAGAACAGAACATGTCTGCAATACATGTCTGAACCTACTGCTTCCACAGGACTTATGAGGATAAGTTGCAACCAGGTGCTGCTGATCATCGGCCCTTTATTAACTGATCATCAGCAGGTGTGCAGACCTCTATAAAAGCAAAAGTTTTGGCAGTTTGCTAGTCTGGAGCATTCAGGTGCGTTTTAACACAATGCCAAGAAGGAAAGGCAAAAAACTAGTCTGGCCTTAATGCCCAGCGTCAAGTTTGGCAAAAAATAAATAAATAAATCATACCTAATGTCAAGCATTGGTGTTGGAGGGATGATGATTTGGGCTTATTTTGCAGCCACTGCACCTTGCAGTCAATTGACCATGACCTCCTCTGCATTCCAGAGTATTCTACAGGCAAATGTGAGGCCACCTGTCCAACAGCTAAAGTTTGGGTGAAACTGGGTCATGCAACAGCACAATTATCCGAAGCACACCCGTGAATCTACACCAGAATAAATTTAAATAAAACCAAAGTTTAGAAATGGCAAAGTCCAGACCTCACCTCAATTCAAATGCTATGGCAGGATCTTAAGAGAGCTTTGCAACATTGCAAGAAGAAAGGGCCAGAAATCCTGAGACTGAAAAAGTCATACGGACAATGATTACAATCTAATCAAGTGGGTACTTAGTATTGCTGACGTTTTTTTTCTTATTGGCTTCATTTTTGTCAAATAAATAATGAAATAGGTTATATGTTGTTGATCACCTAAGGTTGTATACTACTAATACGGAGATCCGCTATAATCAGATAATTGTTTATATGTTTTTTCACACAAACAAATTTATATTTAAAAGAGGGGGATCATGACTCATGTGTTGTGTCTGATTTATGCATAATGTGCGGGTGGTAAAGGTGATAAAGGCTGTGCACCAGGTCTTCGATGTTGCCGTAGATATTTTTCTTCATTCCTGACGCACGTGTAGCCACCCAGCCTCCAAGAGAACTAAATTCCATTGAGTCTGGCTCATGTCCAGTGCAATAGCCACTCTCATTCAGCTGAGGAAAAAACAGATATACACGCAGGTGAAGTGAATGCACACAACCCCAGTTTTACTACCAAACCCCCTCGGAAACATGCTCCTTAACAGCATACCATCTGTGCACTCAAAATGCTGCAAAAACACCCACATGTGAGTGTGTGATAGGCTTGTTAACATGCATCACGCACACACTTCTATATTATACTAGAGGCCATTTTTCTGCATTAGTTTGATGGTGCCATCTGCTCAGTGTGTGTGGGTAATAGTATGCAAAAAAACACCCTACCAACTCTGTGCCAGTCTCTGCCTCTCAATCCACATGTTGAAACTAAATGTGCAGAGTGATAGCTGAACACTCAGATGCTCAGGGAGAACAAATTCACTCAAGGCACTAACCTGCCTTTCCAGGTCCTGGCCAATGATGCCAGCCTCGATATGGGCCGTTAGGTTTTTCTCATCAATCCACAATATTCGGTTCTGGAAAAAAGAAAGAAGGGGGGGGGGGGGGGCTAGTATAAATCATAAAATTGTTCAATTCTTTTGCCAAGAAATTAAAAGCAGACTTGTACTACTACAGACATGTGAGAGAGAAAAAACAGAGAGAATGAGTAAGGAGGAAGACAGAGGGGAATCGAAATGGAGAGGGTCAAAAAGGAGCCAGAGTAAGATTTTGATTAAAATGTGCTTGTGTTGACAGTGTATATCAGTGTCTGTCTACACTACTCCATAAAGTTGTCCATCTGTCTGAATTACAGTCCTTAAATTCAGTCCAGTTGTTTGGGCTTAGCACTCTTTACAAGAGTCAGATTGTGTGTGTGTGTGTGTGTGTGTGTGTGTGTGTGTGTGTGTGTGTGTGTGTGTGTGTGTGTGTGTTAGGGTAAACACACAGAACAAACTTAAACCAAGGTATAAACCTTCCAAAAAGAAAAGAGCTTGCTTTTTGATAAGGAAAATGAAAGCACAAGGATCAGGTGGCAGGATTTTCCACAGGAGCTGAAGGACAGATGGACCCTGTGACCTGAACAAGCCAAAGCTGGACTGAAAAAAAGGCATTTGATGCAGTATTTCCCTCATCATCCTGCACTAAGAAAACTTTTCCAAAAATGAGCTCCATTACAGTAAAATGAATGTTTGCATGAGCTTCTGGGATCTCTCATATGTATGTTAGTTGCTTTAAAAAAAATGAATGAAAGCCATTATTGTTTAAAACCAACAAGAGGCTCTTGACATTCTAATCATGCTACGATGGCACCCGTCTCAGGGTTAAAAAGCTAACTCTGTTTTATGGCCCAATCCCACAATTCCTTGCTAGGGTCAAATGTTGCTCACGATATGGAATACTCTCAGCATGAGCTTCACTCTTAACTATCAATCATCTGGCTGAGCTCATAAACCAGCCACTCCTGGCATGCGCTGCCTTTCATGTCCCACCCTCCCAACCTCATGACCTCTGACACAGGTCACAGAGAGAGCGAGCGAGAGAGACAGAGAGAAAGGGAGAGAGAGAGCTGAGTGCAGGCCCCAAAGTGCAACATAAATCAGTGTTAGCAAACAGTCCTCACAGGCAACATGGAAGCCTTTATCAGTCTTGTACACAAATTCATATGAGTTTTAGTCTAAAGTAAGTTGCCATGATGTGTATGTAAGTACTCAGTATGTATGTAAGTGCCCACCATTTGAGAGGTGTCTAGAGAGACAATGGATCGCGTTTCCTCAGGGGGGCACTCTAGAGCGCTGGACACACTTGTACCACCTAAGGAAAGAGAAAGCCACGGTATTGATCAATTTTATTCAGCAGTATTTAGTAAAAAAAAAAAAAAAAGAATTTTTAAAAATGGTACAAAAGAACTTGTCAACAGTTTCAGAGGGTAAGAGAGTTTAATTGTTGCATTCTGGGTTGGGTGCTCACCTCCGTATGGTATCAAACACACGTTGTGTTTGCAGGCCAGCTCCACAATCTTCACTACATCATCGTGACAGCCTGTACACGGCACAACACACATGAAAGCCTGTTATAGAGGCACAGCCATGTCCAGACTTTGTCACTGATAAGGACACAATGAGACATTTCTTTTGCTTGTGTGAGAAGTGGGAGGACAAAGAAAATGGAGTTCTCTCTCCTCCAACTCTGTGGGCGGAATGATTTTTTCATCTGTAGCCAATAAGAGTGTCTGCCCCGCCCACCCTGAATATATGTGAAGCAAAAGAACATCCCACACAGCCTGAACACGCCTCTTTTTTTCCTCTGCATTCTTGCTGCTCATCCAGCAACCTGCAATGACTAAACCTTTCTGGAAAGTACTCCATTCATTTAAAGGGGAAAAGGAGTGAACTTTAGGAGTGCTCGACATCCAAAAGTCTTAAAGGTATGGCCAATTATCTTACACAAATGCAGACACAGCACAGTCAATGATGCTTTTCTGCAGGCTTACAGATGATGTAACCCTGCCTAATGAAGGACTTGCTCTTTAGCTCTAATGAGATGTAGGTCTACCTAAAAATAAATAAATAAATAAAATAAAAAATTCACACTGGAGCAGATACAGCTATATTGCATATTTTTTCCCCTTGTCTGAGGTTTGAGGAAGCTAATGGAAATAGTGCGTTGCTTAGGGATGAAACAGTGTTAAGAAAAACCCAAGATTTAATCAAGAACTGTCACAAGCACAGCTTAAAATGCACAAGCTCAGTGTGTTGCGAGATAAGTTGTTCTCTGGCCATTTGGGATTCTAGTATGATCTAGCGCTCAGAGCTCATTTCCATGGTGAAACCGATCCACCAATCTGGGAGCAGTAATTTAAACAGCCAGCATTTTATGCTACGTCAAACATCTTTCTGACATGTCTCATTAAAACACACTCATGAATATTAACAACCAACCTATCTGCTGATGCAGCTAGCTGGAGCTTAACCCTTTCATATGCCTGCAGCTTGCTCACTGCATATGTAAACCATACACTACACATATATCAACAAATGTATTTTTTCCTTCTTGGTTCATCCAGTGCTGCCCCTTGTAAAACATGATTATCACTGTAACTAAATAAAACAGGCAATATAATTACAGCAGAAGATCCATAAAACACTACAGGATTAACTACATAAATGCCTTATACACTGATCAGCCACAACATTAACTGGATCTAATCAATCATTCATTCATTCATTCATTCATTCATTCATTTTCTATACCCGTATTCAATATAAACCAGTAAAAGGGTCACAGCCTCATGGGCATTTAAGGCTCATCTATGCCTGTGGTGACCAAAGGCTTGCCTGTCTGGTCCAATCCCACAGAAAAAGCTAACAGAACAAATTGCTGAAAAACATTAATTCTGTCTATGATAAAATGTTATCAGAACACCCAGGGCATCACAGCCTACTGCGTATGGGGTTTAGCAGGCAAGGAGTTCAAGACTGTTGACCCGGCTTTCAAATGGCCCAGATGTCAGT
Source organism: Channallabes apus (assembly GCA_030522415.1). Classification (NCBI taxonomy): domain Eukaryota; kingdom Metazoa; phylum Chordata; class Actinopteri; order Siluriformes; family Clariidae; genus Channallabes; species Channallabes apus. Next base: position 36,356,792 of record CM060109.1, on the reverse strand, counting down.
CTGATCGAGCATCCATGGAATGTCCTGGATAAACAAGTAGAATCCATGGAGACCCCTCACCGCAACCCACAGCATCCAAAGGATTTTCTCCGCCAACTTCACAGTGGCAGGAACCACAGCACACCCTCTAAGATTTTGTGGCTAGAGCTGCTCCGGTGTCACAAGATATGTCAACATAATTCTTTCTGAAAGCGGGCGTGTATTTCAAAACACTCGTAAACCAAATCCAATTGTCCCATTAGAAAGAATGGAATTCAAGTTATTCGTTCCACAGCTCAAAAAAATAAATACATAAAGATAATTAACACAAAATATAAAGTAAAATAAAACAAATTAACCTGCACTTTATCCTTAAAAAAAAAAAAAAAGTAAAAATAAATCTGACAGGTAAGCGTTTCCGTTTGTGCGCGCAGGCAGTGTGTGTGTGTGCAGCTAAAGTAAGGCACCTCTCACCCTCTCAATCTTCTCGTCTTACACAGTTACCCTTCCTCCACTCTTATCACACACACGCACACAACGGAACATTGTTTTATCAGAACAAAAAACGAGAAATCTCTCTAATGACACCCGATTGAACGACACACTAACGGAATCACTATTGTAAAGTAAAAATAAAACAAATTAACCTGCACTTTACCTTTGAAAAGAATCGCGACAAAGCAGTGTTTCCATGTAGAGCAGAGAGTGTGTGTGTGTGTGTGTGTGTGTCTGTATGTCTGTGAAGGGCGGAAATAGGAGGGGTCTGATACAGAGAGGGAAAATGGATGGACACAAAATAAAATGTTTTTACGCGCGCGCACACACGTGGTCACAGTGTTATAGTATACAGTACAGGCGTGCATGGATGTTGATTATACCAGTAAGAGACCCAGCAGGGGAGACGATTACCCACAATTCCGCAGCGCAAGAGAGAAAAAAATGTTGGCTCAGTTGTGATCACGTGACATTCGGCGTCAAAACAAGAAGCGCTTTCGTGATACATGATACTCGGTGCTCGTAAACCAGGACCTGTTCGTTTTCCAAGTCAAAAAACTTTGCTTGTCTGGAGGTACACTCGCAAACCGCGTTACTTGCAATCCGAGGTTTCACTGTATTGGGCATAATGTTTTGTGTTTTAAATGTTATTGCTGATCAATGTATGTACTCACACATACAGTGGTGTGAAAAACTATTTGCCCCCTCCCGATTTCTTATTCTTTTGCATGTTTGTCACACAAAATGTTTCTGATCATCAAACACATTCAACTATTAGTCAAAGATAACACAAGTAAACACAAAATACAGTTTTTAAATGAGGGGTTTTATTATTTAGGGAGAAAAAAAATCCAAACCTACATGGCCCTGTGTGAAAAAGTGCCCCCTGAACCTAATAACTGGTTGGGCCACCCTTAGCAGCAATAACTGCAATCAAGCGTTTATGATAACTTGCAACAAGTCTTTTACAGCGCTCTGGAGGAATTTTGGCCCGCTCATCTTTGCAGAATTGTTGTAATTCAGCTTTATTTGAGGGTTTTCTAGCATGAACCGCCTTTTTAAGGTCAACATCTCAATAGGATTCAGGTCAGGACTTTGACTAGGCCACTCCAAAGTCTTCATTTTGTTTTTCTTCAGCCATTCAGAGGTGGATTTGCTGGTGTGTTTTGGGTCATTGTCCTGCTGCAGCACCCAAGATCGCTTCAGCTTGAGTTGACGAACAGATGGCCGGACATTCTCCTTCAGGATTTTTTGGTAGACAGTAGAATTAATGGTTCCATCTATCACAGCAAGCCTTCCAGGTCCTGAAGCAGCAAAACAACCCCAGACCATCACACTACCACCACCATATTTTACTGTTGGTATGATGTTCTTTTTCTGAAATGCTGTGTTACTTTTACGCCAGATGTAACGGGACACGCACCTTCCAAAAAGTTCAACTTTTGTCTCGTCGGTCCACAAGGTATTTTCCCAAAAGTCTTGGCAATCATTGAGATGTTTTTTTAGCAAAATTGAGACGAGCCTTAATGTTCTTTTTGCTTAAAAGTGGTTTGCGCCTTGGAAATCTGCCATGCAGGCCGTTTTTGGTCGGCCGGCCACTCCTGGGAAGATTCACCACTGTTCCATGTTTTTGCCATTTGTGGATAATGGCTCTCACTGTGGGTCGCTGGAGTCCCAAAGCTTTAGAAATGGCTTTATAACCTTTACCAGACTGATAGATCTCAATTACTGTTGTTCTCATTTGTTCCTGAATTTCTTTGGATCTTGGCATGATGTCTAGCTTTTGAGGTGATTTTGGTCTACTTCTCTGTGTCAGGTAGCTCCTATTTAAGTAATTTCTTGATTGAAACAGGTGTGGCAGTAATCAGGCCTTGGGGTGACTACAGAAATTGAACTCAGGTGTGATAAACCACAGTTAAGTTATTTTTTAACAAGGGGGGCAATCACTTTTTCACACAGGGCCATGTAGATTTGGAGTTTTTTTTTCTCCCTTAATAACGTAAACCTTCATTTAAAAACTGCATTTGTGTTCAATTTTGTTATCTTTGACTAATAGTTAACAGTTTTTGATGAGCAGAAACATTTAAGTGTGACAAACATGCAAAAGAATAAGAAATCAGGAAGGGGGGGACAAATAATTTTTCACACCACTGTATAACTGCTCCAAACACAGTTTAGAAACTGAATAAAACTGAACACTCCTGAATATTGTAGGCGTTTGATAAATTGCTGGTAAGCGTCTCTCACCACTGAAGCAAAGGCAGCAGAGGAGTTTAAGATCCTTAATGTTGAAACATTAAAAACAAGTTGCTCAAGCATCAGCTCAGAGGTTTTCCAGATTAAAGTTTTTAGGGGTTCTGAATCATTCAAGGAGCCGCAGCTGAGTGGAAACACAAATTAAGGAAAGATCTCCAAATGAATAAGGTTATGTCATGCGTCAACAGTATCTCCTTTATTATGGGAATTATCACTAATAACAGTACTAGTGGTTGTTTCCTGAAAGTAGAAGGTGGAAGCTGAGAATCTCTGAGTTCAGTCAGGCTGAATAACCATGATTTGCTTAATTAGTTCATAATGTTTACAAATATTAAGAAACCAGAGTGAACATGTGCCTATACTTTTGCCTACATTGCTTCCAGATGTTGCAGAGCAAATGAATGGACCGTGTTTATAAGACAGTAAATCTACTAATAGACTATTGAAGTAACACGAGGTCTAGTATTTAGTAGAATCTAGTGAGATTCATTTGCATTTTCAAAAGTGATAATTTTATAATTATTCACTTATTTATTCAGTCATTTTTAGTAAAAGATCGTATCTTGGTTGAGTTATTACTGGATCTGGAGCATATCATGGAAACACAGGTTGCATGGTGGGAACAGCCACATACATTTTGTGCACTCATTCACACTAAAAGCCAATTTACATTTAGCATACCCAATCTATCGATCAGCCTGATTTTGAAAGTGAGAGGAAAACAGACAACCTGGAGAAAAACCCACATGGACACCAGGAAAACGTGCAACACCACTCACATTAACCAGAGCTCAGGATTAAAATATGTACCTTGGAACTGCGTTGTAACGTTTTAGTGTTTGCTGATTCAGGTGCTCCCCGTTGTGCTCTTACATGATCAAAAGATCACAGCAAAGCGTGTGTGCTCATGTGCGCATGGAAACATACACAAGCTTCAAAGTACTCACTTGGCCACACCACTAGGTCTGGTATTCTTCCAATTCTCCCCTCCCTCAGTGCATAGATCTCATGTAGGCAGTGACCTGTGTAGAGAAACAGAGCAATGTTTCATCACTGCAGAACAGAAAGTTACTTCATTCCCAGTAACACAACTTACCCTAGGACACGATAAAATAAAAAGAAATCTGTCTCTATGTATGCAAAGGTCTCTTTTTCAGCCAAAACATTTCTGATTCATGAGAGTGCTGTGTAAAACAACAGGCCAAGGCATTTTCGTTCGTTCATTACCATGAGAGCGGAACACTCTGTCCTCTGGGTCAGATGACAGAGCCACACCGGCAGCTTTTACCTCCTCCACAAACAGCTCGTTCAGGTTTGGGGGCTGGACCGCACTCATGTTCAAAGTGGCCTGGGACATGAGATAAGAGTTATGTGTGCCCACACAAATGCACACAAATCTTTACTAGTACCAAGTGAGAGGGGTGCAGACTTACTGTTGCAGGGCTTTTATGTTGTAGGTTGGCACCAAATGTATTTTCCATCCAGTCCCTTAGACTGGGGATAATCAAACCACTTAGCCGATACCTATAGCGAGAACCAGGACAAGAACAGCTTATGACATACCATATACTATAATGTTTTAAAAAATAAATAAATAAATAAATCTGCTTCAGATCCCACAAAGTCAAAGTCCCAAAATGACCAAGTAACATTCCTGATGCTGACAGGATATTTAATAGGCTGTTTTTAAAAAAAGTACATATAAGGAAATCAGGTCCATGATTTGATATGGATACTCGCTCCTACAGCTCATTTCAAAACCGAGACTGGGTTTCTCCTAACCACTGACTGGAGCTTCTGTTCAACAGAGTGTAAACTCACACATAGGCAGGAGGGACAGAGAAGGGAAAAAGGAACAAGGATGAGTATAATCGCCTTTCCTGTCTCATTTTAATCAATATCAAGAGAAATAAAACCAGGATGGGAGAGTTCCTTTGTTTCTCTCGGCAGATTAAAATAGTGCAGTAAGTGAAGTTGAGACCAGTCATCGATCTCACTGCCTACGTGAGAACCTCCTCTGTTCCAAAACCTTTACTTATTACATCAGTTTCTCTGAGGTTGAAAATTAAAGAGGTTTCACCATCAAACCACTAAAATCAACATACACAACAACTTACATTCATACTAGCGACCTACGATCTACAAAACACCTCAGTCATGTCATTTATAGCACGTCTCTTGTGGCTGTGTAGTGAATGGTTGCTTTTACCTGTGTGTTTACTACATTTCTTTGGATGGTGTAATCAATCTACTGTATATGATTCATAAAAATAACTTTCATTTAAACAGTACTTGTGAATTACAGGAGGTATCAATTCACCAGAAACATCAACATGATTTCTGCCTTTCTTCTTCTAAGTTTACTTTTGGTAATTTGCTTTTCTTCTATTTGTGCACATTAAAAAGAAAAACAAAATGAATTTAACAGAACTAGACTTGTGAATAGGATTTCCATAGGATTAGTCTGAATAATCATTGAAGAAAATTATTTGGATTTGTTTCTTTAATTCTCCAGACTAAATTAGCATAGGATCAAGAAAATTTCAGTTCAAATGTTGCTTGCTGCATGCTGAGGTCACAAAAATTGTAATTGTTTGTCAAAATTTAATCTTTGTCCGACACTCACTAGTGTGAACGTTTACAGCTTAACAGTTGGTCTTTTGGCCTCTCCGTTAGGGTCACAACAGGAAAAAAAATGATGAACAAAATTTATTTGGCACAGGTTTTACAATGATATCCTGATGCAACACTCCCATTTTCCCCACTTGGGTCTGGGAAGAAGAGTGCACTGACTAGTGCACCTTCAGTGGCTGAGTCTGGAACCCAACCCAGGCCTCCCACATAATTGGCCAAGATCCATCACTGAAACACTGTGAACTTAACAGCTTAATGAAGTCAACTTTTAAGCACAATTAAGTTCTGTGGTATATAAAGAGAACTAATAATACAATTTCACAGAATAGACTTGCTCGTAAAAAGACGGAGCAAAGCATAAACCTAAACACTAGATGGCACCAGCACACCACTCGGAATTGAGCAAAAAACCATGAGCTGTGTGCGTGTTTGTGGGGTTTAACACAAACTGTGTGGTTGGTGGTGCTCACTACATTTATGCAGGGATATAGAAAATGTTCTCCATTTTACACGTCATTTAGCTACCATAAAAAATTAGGTACGGGTGCATGACCCACAAAATCAAGTTCGAATTGGATCATGGTTTCATGGATCATCATGGATCATTATAGAACACAACGAACTTTTTCCCCAAGGTTAAAAAAAAAAAGTTTTATTATTTAAATAAAAATTTTTAATAAAATAATATACACACAATTGTCGAATGAAATTACAATATGAGGCATGAGGAGTCTTTTTAAACCTTATGTTCTTGTTCACTCTCTTATATATATTTTGCATTAACAATTATGTAATGGTTGAGGGTACTGACCATATTCCTTTGAACAAAAGGAATGAAAAACAAAATAAAAGGAATGTTTTGTGTCAATGTGATCTGGCAATCCTGCTGGGCAGAGAGAGAGAATGAGAGGGAGACTTTGAGTGAAAATACAGTGTGTGTTGGGCAGTTTAAGCACATGACAATAGTTTTTGTGCATGTGCAAAAACACTCAGGAAGTCAAAATCTGTATTGGGTACTACGACTGTTAAACCTTGCAATTAATTCTTGGTTCATTTGTGTGCCGAACCATATGGAGAGACACAGATCGACTCCAGTCTGCTACAAGACCAAATGTACTTTTATTTTCCTCATATTTCCTCACAACATATTTAAGATCCCATGTTTTAATTTCTAGAATGAACAAAATAGTATCGTTAAGGCAGGGGACAAAATGCTCTATAATAATGTTGTTGGGTTGTATGTTGCAATTGCATTTTTCTACCAGAGAGGGCAGAACATGCAACTTTGAAAATGCAAGTTTTCTTTACTCAAAATGCGCATACTAACCTTCTGCCTGTAAACTCTGCCTGGCCCTTCTTGTTAAAGAAAAACCGGGAATCACTGTAACCCCAGCCATTCCACTTCATGGTTTCTTGCCTGAAAGGGAGAAGAGAGAGAGCCAAATGTAGAGGAGTGTAGTGTACTGCATAATGTAACAGCAGATGTACAGGTAATATGGCTATAAACTGATTTCATAATGCATATTACATGATGCTCATGATGCAACAGGCACTTCAGTGAACACATTGACAATTGTGTCAGTATTGATCAGTACAACTATAAATGATCTCATTTTGTACACACATTCAGAAACAGGTTTTGTATCAGTGTCAGAGGGCTGCCACAGAAATGTCACCATAAACCTGCTGTTCAAATAGTGGAAACAAACCACTTATTTATAGACAACAACTACCATTAAACCAACACCTAGAAGGCAACCTTGAACATATTCACTTCCCTAGTCATCTGTAAATATACATGGGGCGTTTAGGTCAAATCTGGGAGTGTTGATTGTGCAGAAAACGTTCATTTCGCTCAGGAGGAATGGGTTAAAATTCCAGTAGCTTATTGTAAGAAGCTTGAGGTAGCCTACGCGAAACGATTGACCCAAGTTAAAAGATTTAAAGGCAATGCTAACATATACTAGGTGTATGTAAAGCTCTGACCTCTGGGAATGTGATTAAAGAAATACAGTATAGCTGAAAATCTTTATCTCGACCATTATTGTCATTTCACATTCTTAAAATAAAGAAGGGAATGTTTACTAGGATTAAATGTCAGGAAAAACTGATTTTAACCTATTTTTTATAGTGTATCTAAACTGTATGGATGAAACTTTAAAGAAAGTGATAGCACTTTTTGATAATGTTTCTGTATATTCGCAGACTAACATTCAAATAAAATGAATGATTTTGAAGATATTTTTAATAATAAGATAAATAAGATGCAACATCCGTTTTTAATAAAGCTACAGTACACATAGCTTCATGAGCGATCTATTCTGAAAGAACAAGAAAGAGAAAGGTGTGCGCGCGCTTTAAATCAGTTCAGAGAGCATGGGCATGAGTCAGAGAGCAGAATAAATAACCAGCATAACTCATGATTTTATCTCTGCTCCTGTGGCATAACTCATAAGCTGCATGTGGAGTGACAGGCATATGAATAGTGACGAACGCAAGGCATGCTGAATGAAGGTAAATAACTGAGAAGAGGTGACAGAGATAAAGCACTAGTGCCCATTGGTACGGTCTGTATCAGGCCTCGGCAGCCGACAGAACACAGTCAACCTAAAAAACATTGGATTAACCAGCATCAGGACTCTGCTGACACCACACAACTATTCTGAGATGTCCTTCATAAAAAGCAGAATGAATCAGTTTTCAATGAACGCAATATTGCATTTTCAAAATAATAAAGTCATTGTTATATAATATATTACATTTACGCCATTTGGCAGAAGCTCTTAACCGGAGTAACAGCTTTTAATCTCATTATACATCTCATCTCAGCAACTGAGGGTTAAGGCACTTGCTTAAAGAGGCCAACAGTGACAACCTGGTGGTGCTGGGGTTTGAATCTGAAAACTTTCAATCAGTAGTTCAATGCCTTAACCACTGAGCTACAATGCATAAGCTAGTTTACAGTTTCAATTATAAAACAGTATCCTTTTATATGCAATGGGTAAAAGCAAAAATGGCTAACTTTAACACTAAACACTTTGGTTACAAACAAGGTGGTCACTTAAATGTAAAGCATTTTTCCAAACATTTGGTTTTGCAAGGGTTTTCAATATAATCAATATACGTTGTATTCAAATCTTGCAGAACCATGCAGTATATGGACGCCACTAAAATTGACTTATAAGTAAAATATATGTTCCTTAAAAATAATGATCCGAATAGACGATTAACCTAATCCTACCAAAAAAAGGTTGTGTGCAGGCACATGTGTTTATGCATGTATACACCAAACCAGTCATAGGTTTAAATACCGGCCATGTCCTTCAGTGTGTTTTCTTTATTTTTATTATTTTCAGCATTGTATCCTAATACTGAAGACAACCAACTATGAAGGAACATGTATGGAATTATGTAGTAAACAAAATGGGTTGTTTGGGTGTTGAAGGTGGCAGTATGCACCTACTTGGACCAAGAGTCACCCTTAAGCACAAGAGAAGAAGAGAACAAGAACGGTCATTTCATGCTGTGCTTGTTATTATTGATATTTATGGAAAAATGGCAAGAACAATGATTTTGTGCGCCTACTTTATCAGCTATGGATTTGTAGGTCAGAGGATGAGATTGGCGCGCAGTCTGACAGATGGATCAGTGACAGGCATGGGCCTAAATCTTTTTTTCGCCCCCCCCCCCCCCCCCTTGCTCACTCGCAAGGGATCACTTGGCATGCGGCATCCCCTTCAGCAGGTATATGAAGGGGAGGGGCTGATAGATTGGCCCCGGATGGCAGGGGATAATTGTTAATGGATCTCGGGCTTGTTTCACTCTACAAAAGTGACGCATGGAGCTTTGCTCAAGGTCCAGGGTTTTGGGAGCAAGAAGAATGTTAAAATAGACAGTGGCATACGAGTGGGGCGATGCGCCCCAGCGACTTCAAAGGCAGGTGGACTGAGCACTGCCATTTCATCACTGCACAGACAGCCGCCAAAGAACTGAAGAAGCTGCCGCAGCACTTTCACCTTCGCCAAGAGTCAGCCTCCGTGATCCAGATGCCGAAGAGGAAAAGGCCACTGCATTAAATGTCAAGGCCCCCTTCTGCTGCACACCCTCACTTCATTTCATCCCCATCTTTCCTTCCACACTCCCGAAAACCTTATCCTTTTCCCATTTTTTCCTAATAAAATTACTCTCTCTCCTCAACCCCGCCTCCTGTCTCTGTGCCTGTGGTGCGCCTCGAATAAAAGAACTTACGGTGTCTAAACAGCAATCAACTTCCGTTCTCAGCTTGCTTCCATACTTGATTCTATTCAAGTACGAGAAGGTGGGGGTATTTTGCTGGTAATATTTTGTCTGTGACTTGGTCAAAATTGAGTGCACACTTCTTTTTGCACACATTTCAACACAGCATTTTGCAACAACATGCCATTCTATTTGGTTTGCACTTAGCGGGACCATAATTTTCAAACAGGACAATGACCACAAACACACCTCTAGGTTATGTAAGAGCGATTTGTCCAAGAAGGAGTGTGAGTGCTGCATCAGATGATCTGGCCTCCACAATCACCTGACCTAAATCCAACTCAGATGGTTTGGGATGACTTTGCGACCGGAGAGTGAAAGAAAAAGTAGCCAAAAACTACTCAACCCCTAGGGGAACTCCTTCAAGATTGTTGGAAAACCATCCCAGATGATTACCTCAGAAGGCTGACTGAGAGAATACCAAAAGTCAAATCTTTCAAAGCAAAAGGTAGCTACTTTAAAGAATTTAAAATACAAAACATATTTAGGGTTTTTAACATGCTTTTGTTGACTACATAATTTCATATTTCTTCTGTCATAATCGTAATGTCTTCGGTTTTTATATATACTATAAAAACAAAACTCTATATATATATATATATATATATATATATATATATATATATACACATACATATTTCATTGGTACTATACATACAGTATATCAAACATATACAGAATATGTTCATTTATAATCATTTTTGATCTCAAGCCCAAATGTCTCTAATAAGCGATTGTCCTTGCAGTTGCAATAATTTTAGAGAGGACTGAATGCTAGCGGGCTACATAGAAAATCTTGCATTTTGGAACAGATCCCATGAGCTGTCTCTAATTTTAACTGCAGACTGAATGCTGAAAGCACCAGGACATTTCGGAGTTGAATGACCTTTCAACAAGACATTTACCCCAAACCCAATGATCCCAGATTCAGGAAAAAAAATAATCTTATACGAAGTACTTCATAAAGAATTTAACACGAGTAGCCAATTAAAACAAAATAAAAAAAGATTATATTTGCTTCAGCTTAGATACAGTAAGCCTACTGTATCTAAATAAGGCAGCATACTGAATAAAAATTACTGAATATCATCTACAAAAACTAAAGTTAGGAATCCAACAGTGACTGAAAGAATAAATCTGAAAAACTATACTAATAATTCATATTATAACAATATTTTACCAAAAATACTTTTGGTCCAGATAGACCACATGCCTCCAGGTTGAGAATTTTCGGGATTTTCCACAAATGATCTTTCAACGTTGATAATATTTCTATATTCATAATAATCTTACACAATCTATCTTACGGGATGACGACTTAATGTCAACACATGACATTTTTACCTGTCATAAACAACTCATCATGCTGATGAAAAATAAGGACCAAAACTGCATATAGACTGACTACATCAACAAATATAAAAATAATAAAATTTTATAAACAAATTACCCCACTGTGCAAATGTTATGACAGCAGTTTAACATGACAGTGGCAGTATATATAAAATGCCTTGTAAGATGTTACACAAAAAATGGCAAAAGTAGAATCATGTAGCCACAAATGCTGCTATAGATGGTATATTTTGTCTGAGAAATGAACAATGTTACGAAGACAATTAAACATGAAAGCCATCTCCCTCCCACATGCTCTATTTAACACATAAGATGATAAAATGCTGACCTAAATTTCCTAAGTGACATATTTCTAGGTCAAAGACAAGTGTCTCTCAAGCCTCTAAAGGTTGGTACCATTAGTAACTCTCATTAACCGGCAACACTTAACGTCAACATTGTAACCCGTTTCTCTCGGCAGCTAGCCTTTAATATGGTGGTCATTCAGCCATGCCTAAAACGCTAAATTTCTACAAATAAAACCATTAACTGATATGAGAAGATTAAATCACAAACTGGAACAAACTTTTACTGATTTAGCTTTATTGGATTTATCTTACTTCTGCTGTCCATTAAATACACAGAAACCATTCCAGTGTATTAAGGCTTTTGGTCATTGGAATAAATAAATAAATAAATAATTATTCATTAGTTGACATTAAGTACATCAGTATAATAAAAAGATGAATTGGCCCAAAAAACAGTGCTGCACAATTAAATGCATAAAAATCGAGATTAATATATGGAATGTGCAATTAATCACAAAAGGCTACAATTCATTACAGGTAATACACAGATAGTCTGAAAATTAAGAAAAGTTTTTTAATATTTGTGATGTAATAAAATACAGTATTGGCAAACATCCTCTTAAAGTCATAATTTGTGCTAGGGCTGGGCCGATATATCAAATTGAATCACGATTTATTTGATTTTAAAAACGGTGAAAAGCTCTAGAAATTTTTTGCTCGATATGGATTAATCTAAGAGCCAATCACACAGCAGAACAATATGACAACAACCAATCAGAGTGCAGCTTGCACGTGCCGTGCAGGTCAAAGTTAATTTCCTACCGCACTTTGCGAAGCAAACTTGACACCAGGACGACAAAAAAAATAAAAATGAGTGGAAGCAGCGACGAAAGTGAATCTAACCTCGAGTTATTATCCAAAGATGTTGAAATTGTCGACAAAAAAGGTAGCACAAACTCCGTTATATGAACGCATCACCCACACGACCACGCAGAGCATGAAAATGTGGGCAGATGCTACTCCGTCAACTAGCAGGGCTAGCAGTGGGGCTGTACCAAAGCAGACATCGATCATGTTGTCTTTCGTGGCCATTACACCTTATGAAAGGTGTTCCAAAAGAAGCAAGAATATAACCAGGGCCGTTTCTAACTTTCTAGCGAAAGATATGATGCCCCAAAGCACACGAGGCTGAAGTTCAGCTCCTTATTCGCAGCTTCCGATTCGTTTGGCTTCTTATTGCGCAGCGTCTCATTCTGCGGCTGAAGTTTAGCTCCTTATTCGCCTCGTTACTAACGGGAGTGTTCACGTTGGCGAAAGCTGCGCAGTTTATCAATAAAACGTTATTTTGGTGGCTTAAACCATTCTGGCCAATCAAAAATTAACTATACAATACACAGCAGGTACCCAACTATATAGTAAAAGTGAAATTGTCCTGGCCCAGATTGATAGCTGTATAATTCATTCCATTTTTGTTGTCATTGCATGCTTAAGCCATTGTGTCAGTTTATTGGGGCCGTGTGAAATAGCCTTCATTTAACTCTGAATTGTGGGATAAAAAAAAAACAGCCCGTGTGTGTGTGGTCTAAATGTTGTTTCTCATTATTGTTTAAAAATCTTAAAACATTGTAATACATCATCACAAGATACTTTTTATCATCACAAACAAGTATTTTTTTTAATAAAAATCTTTGCCTTGTAAAGATTCTGAGCATGTGCCTATAGTATCTTAATTTTTAAGGCCAAATCTGTCATCTGTTTTAGTTAATAAACTAGACTTTAAAATGTCATTTAATGAACCCTTTAATTTTTGTGGCTTCAGTCATTGTTGGGATACTCTTTTAAAGCTGGCAGCATTAACAGCTTATATCGAAATATATATCGTTCAATATTGGCCAAAAATTATCGAGATTACTTTTTTGCCATATCGCCCAGCCCTAATTTGTGCTATTATTGGCTGTCAGCCTAGATAAATGACTGTTAGCCTAGATAAATAAAAACGGTCCATTTAATAGTTAAATGTTCCAGTTTAAATCACAATCGTTATATGCATCAAAAAAAATTTTTATTAAATTGTGCAGCCGTACCAAAAAACCTCTTAAAGAACTAGTTCAGAATAGATCAGAAGCATATTCCCTAATAGGTTTGTCTGATGAATGCCAATGGCATGTTTGCTGAAACAGCTTATTTACTAGATTCTCCATAAAGCTTATGAATTTAGAAGAAGCAGGTTAGGAATGAGGTCTGATTGTCAGTGTCCGACACTAGATGTCACTACAGATTTAAAACAGTAGGAGAGAAACATGCCTTTTGTGGAAGCTGAAGTCAGGCCACCACAAGCCTTAGCCAATCAGAGGTGAGAGTGTGTCGAAACTTCTGCTGACTAAATTAAAAAGGTACACACATGATTATAACACAGAGACAAAAGAAGATGCATGGAATGTTGCTACTACAACTGAGTTTTGTTTTGTTGTTAATTTGGAAACAGAAGTTTTTAAAGTCCAAGTGTTTTCACTAAGAGTATCAGTTACATACCTTTGATGTATGGCAACCTTTACATAAAACTTTGCTAAAAACCTAAGAAGGACACAAGTGTATCCATTTAAAGCCCTGAGGAAATAAACAGATCACACCCATTTGCATTATATTTCCTTTCTCTTATAGTGACAGATAACCAACAGAACTCTTTATTTAGCCTGAAAGTGTAACGGCTCTCCCACCATTACTTCCTAATTTAACCCATAGACTGCTGGGTATGCACAAAGAAAATGTGCGACCAGTGTGATTGCAAAATCCCTTCACACACAATCATTTAATAAGAAAGACTGTCTTTGCATCACAACAACAGTAAAAGTTATTACTCATACAAAATTTATCTGGAGCCTCAAAAAGATGGACCACTCCTCCCCTTATTTGTAATAACAACTGATGGATTATCCAAGGAACAAAGACCATATCCAAGGAACAAAGAAAAAAAAAAAAAAAAAAACACAGTGCCATGTTGATTATTTTCCTTAACGTCAGAAGGTTGTGATGTGATGCTGTTAACATATTAACCATGTTACCATATTAAGTGCCACTTACGTCTCAACAGCTGTAATCAGTCCTTCCCTCGTTGACATTGTTTATTCCCTTTTGTTTGAAGTTAAGGCAACACAACTTGACACTGAGACATTACGATTTTTAACACCCTATGTTGAGAATAATTTCTTGTGTTAGAAACAATTTTACCTCTGACTGCTACAAAGCACTACATTACATTGTAGAAAGCTTCATTACATCAACAACTGCACGCTCAGTTCATGTAGTGTGACTACTATACAAGCCAACGCATAAGCTATCACTACTGAAGAGAAAGCTTACTTTTAATGAAGCATTTATTGATTTGTATACACATAAATTACAGCGCAGCGAATTGGAATCTTTTCTTATCCTGGCAATATCTGTCCTTGTTAGGACTGAATAATTTATATTTTCAGCATTAAATGCTACGTTCATGGCAGGAGAAGGGTAAATAAGAACAGAATACATAATAAATTAATACAACTAAATATATAAATAATAGTTAATATGCTGCTAAAAATATACAGACAAAAAGTACCGCACAAAAACATGGGCAAACAAACAAATTAAAACAACTGACTGTATGGACGGTTTCTCTGGACCATTAAGATGGTCCTGGACTCTGCTGATGCATACAGCTACAAACAGTTTTATCCCTGAGCCAGCAATAATAGAAGTGGAGGACATATTTACTTAAACAAGTTTCCTGTTATACAGAGCGTCCAGCCTCCTAACACTCTGTATGTCGGCAAATCAATCACTCCCATCCGTTATCACCCAAATGAGGATGATTCCCTGTTGAATCTGGTTTCTCTTAGGGTTTCTTCCTATTGCCACCTCAGGGAGTTTTTCCCTTGCCACCGTCACCCTTGGCTTGCTTATCAGGGACAAATTGATAATTATGATGTATACATATTTCTTCACACATTTCTTACTCATTTTTTTAAAAATTCTGTAAAGCTGCTCTGTGACAATGATCATTGTTAAAATTGCTATATAAATAAAATTTTATAGAATTATTTGAAAGGTAAAACTATTTACAATTGTGAGCACGGGAAACATTTGTATGAATTGTTTTAAATAATTTTTTTAAATAAAAAATTAAGTTATTTCCTCTACTTTGTCAAATATATCCATTAAAGACATCACTGAGCAAAACCTTTGTTTGATGCCAGTAAAAACAGTACAGTTCAATAAAACCAAGCTTTTTGGGGTAAGTGCAGTTTGACATGATTGACACAAAGGAGCCTCTTCATGCTTTAGTAATAAAACGTAGTTTTGAGTGCCCTACGCAATATCTTGTGGACACATTCTGATCAAAGCAATGTTTGTTATCCTTATGTTCTCCCCATGCTTGGTGAGTTTCCTCCGAGAACTTCGGTTTCCTCCCACCGTCCAAAGATATGCAGGTTAGGCTAATTGCGTCTGTGCTAAAAGTCATTTTAGCTTGTTGGGTAGGGGTCAGAATAGTGGGTCAGCCATGATACAGTGCACCAGAAGCAGAGGGGGATGAGCACCTTGCTCAATGGCCCAATCACAGCAATTTGGTGGTGCTGGGGAATAAACCTCAATCTTCTAATCTGTAACCCAGAGCCCTAATGGTTATTTCACCACTACTCTGGTTGGAAACAACATCTTATTAAGAGGAGTGCACAGATGTAAGCCTTGCAGCTGAAACTTTGTGCAACACTTTTTCCCTGTCCAATCAGCAGCAGCAATGTGGTTTAAACCTAGAGTCTGTGAAACCCTGGTTTGCAATGCAACAGGTTTAGGGGAAGGGCGTGGACTTAACAGTTTGTTCACTCTTTCCTACAGATCAGTGACTGTTTGCTCATTCTTCCAGATTTCTCCGTGACAGAGACAGAGAGCTGTGTCTCCACCGCACCCACATCCCAACATGAATGAACACGTTGTTTGGAGACAGCAGCTTTGTATTCTGCTCACTGAACACAGCTGCTACTATTACTGTTCCCACTGATATTAATTAACACATGCCTAAAGTTAGGACATTATCTGATTAACGTAGTTAACCAAACTACTAGTGCATTCAGACGTCACCTCGGCAGTACGAGCACATCTTCACCAAACTGTGTCAAAACAAAAGGGCTGCTTTAATACGTTAATACCATTTGCAGTATACGCTAGCTCCCGTAGCTAGGCTAAGTGCACTCCGAGTGCTCACTCTGTCCCGCATCCTCTCCGCTTACCTTCTTTTCGGCACCGCAGTCACTTTAGCAGCGTTGGACCTGGGCGTCTCAGCTTTACACTCTTGTGTGGATAACGCCGCGTGTCCATTTCCCTCGCCTTTCTGCAAATGGCCGGCTATAATTCTCAGTCTTTGCCGTGCACTTCTTTGGCGCTCGGAGATGTCGGTGTTTGACGCCATGCTGCTTCCGTATTTGCGAGCCGGAAAGCGGCACTCTGTCAGAGGTCAGCCAGCTCCTAGACGAGTAGGAGGGAGAAGTGGCATCCCAATCACGTGACTATTCCCTACACAAGGGCACTACATAGGCTAGAAAATAATGGTTGTTTACTATAGACCGAGTGTACTTCATATCACTCAGTGACCCGTTTGTTATACAGCCGTTCTAACATCAAACCCGGGTCTTTTAGCATTCTTATGAGTCAATCTTCTTGTGATTTGATAATTTATTATTATCAGTTTAACCAGTATAAAGTACAGCGTAACCTTCTTATTTGTGGAAAATTAGTTTTAAAGGACAGACCAGACAGAAAATATAGATTTCAGGTAAGTGTGTTAAGATTTGCTTCTTAAGGCATCCTTGATTAGGTGTTGGTTGAATGTTGAGTTATTCGTAGTGATTTGAGAACATAAATCATTTCCAGCTAATTTAACTCATGCTTATTTTTATTTTAACATCAAATAGTAGGCCTAATTTTCAGTCCTTTTTATTCATTGATTTGGATAAATGATGGTTATTGAATGAGTGAACTTCACCAAGTTCTGTCTTCACTGTCATACATTGGTTAGATTTCTTTATATGCCCTGAGAAGAGTTTGGTTGAAATCATATGCTTGAATAATCAAGCAGGTCAGATCTGAATAAAACAAACTCAGCTAATCTCAGTATTCAGTTACCTCTGCTGTGCAGTCTGTATTTTGTATTGTCGTAGTGAAACATGAGCTTGATGTTTGCTACTTGTGTCTGAATTACTTCATCAAAAACACTGGAAATACATGTGAATTCCAGTCCAGTTTGAAAGGCCATAAATGCATATCACTGTGGGTTTTCTTATTTTAAACACTGCTTAGATCTTTTAGACAAAGCAGGTTATATCCATGATTTGTCTTCCATTACTGCTTTGTCCTGGTCATGGTTGTGCTGTATCCAGGAGGCTTATCCAATGAACTCTGGGCATAATGCAGGAATAAACCCTGGATTGGACAACACATGTTATACAGGTCCTTCTCAAAAAAATTGCATATTGTGATAAAGTTCATTATTTTCTGTAATGTACTGATAAACATTAGACTTTCAGATATTTTAGATTCATTACACACAAACTGAAGTAGTTCAAGCCTTTTATTGTTTTAATATTGATAATTGTGGCATACAGCTCATGAAAACCCAAAATCCCTATCTCAAAAAATTAGCATTTTCACTACTTCAGTTGTGTGTAATGAATCTAAAATATATGAAAGTCTAATGTTTATCAGTACATTACAGAAAATAATGAACTTTATCACAATATGCTAATTTTTTTTAGAAGGACCTGTATGTAGGCATCTGATCAAGGGCGTAGCTTTTTGTGTTCAACATCTAGGGGTTTATATATACACCCATTTAGGTGTGTCTGAGGACACAATCCCCATCCCCCAACTCCACATGCCAGATTTTTTTTTCAAATAGCCTGTTTCACATAAATTTTAAGTGATTCTTATGAGTAGAGTTTTGTATATTTGGTATGAGTAGACATTCCAAATATCATGCTCTAGATAGCCTATACAACTAGTGCAGTTGAATAGCATAAAATAATTTATTTTGTATAAAAGTACAAAATTTGTAATGCATCAATTTGTTGCTCCAGTATTACTAAATAGCATACCTTCTGTTGGGAAGAGATTTTTTCTCTTCATTTTTTATGACCAACTATTCTTTTTGCTTGAAAATTACATTGAATTGAGAAGCCAACCACTTTATCATGTTTTATAACAGTTAGTAATTTTTAATTAATCATTATATTGTATTTAGGGGGTTGAACTGGCCAGTATTGATTAATGAGGTTAAAAATTCCCATCTTGCCTGTATATTACTTCTTTACTGAAGATTTTCAGAAGAATTCAAGCACATTATGATGATGAGACTTTTAAATAAAGGCCATACATCTGTGATTGATGATCCTAGATGAGATGGCTCAGAGCCTGCAGTTGTTCCTTCGAACATTTAGCGAGTAAAATGCCTGGTCCTTGAAAATCGATGGATAACTTGTTACCAACTTGTGGAAGAGACACATCTGTGTGTGGGACTTGTACACGCAATCATTTCATGAACACTACTTGTACATTACAGGAGTTGCCACATCCCCCGTTAAGTCATGACATCAAAACATGTGATTTCCACAATGTTTGGGGCATCAAAGGAGCTCCTGGGAAGCCAGACATGAAGCAGGCAGTCCGACAATGTCTCAGATCTACTGAGAAGTGTAGCAGAGGATTGTATAGAGAAATACAAAGTTTTTACTCTCATAACCCTGTTCTGTTATCAAAAGTCCCAGTTTGCATTGAACACATCCATGTGTTCTGTGTGTGTGTGTGTGTGTGTGTGTGTGTGTGTGTGTGTGTGTGTGTGTATACGTATGTGTATATATATATATGCCTTATGCTGCATACATGTCTTGTTAAACACGTATTGAATCTTTTTTAAAATATGAAGTATACAGAATTTCACATTATGATCTACAAATTGGAAAAAAAGTAGTTGCAGAAGGAGAAAAACACATAAGGTTTGTTTATAATGAGTAAATGATTTATGTAATTTATTAATGAAAACAGCTGAAAGACCAACAACAATGGTGTCTCACAAAAATGGCCACTGCCTTCTGAACCTTGTATGATTTCTTTTAGTTATATTAGATTTCAGTTCACTTGGGGTTTAAAGCAGGACATACTATTTGGGTTGAGGACGTTAAGCCTTGCAGGCAAAGTGAGCTCTATATACTCTTGTTACCTGGGCCCTTCTGAACAACCATGCACCTTTGACAGAAAGCCAGGCATGTGCAGGTCTGAGCAGAAGCACCTCAGATTGGATTGGTATTCATTACTATCCTAAACCCTTTAACCTAAAACAGCAAAAACTGTCAACATCGTTGTAGTCTGCCTCCTGTTGGTGTGGATGTATAAGAAAAAAAAAAAAAAAAACACCACAAACACTCAACAATTTTTTTAACATACCTAGATTACAAAATGATACATTGATAACAGAGTAGTGAATGTTATAAAGTTTCATAAAGTCAGTGATAGGTTTAGTGTAAAATAAACACTATCCTTCTATTTGTTTATCTTCTGAAAGTTTGCACTTTATTGAAGATTAATAACAATGCAAATGTTACACATAAAAACTAATTGAGACAACTCCATTTGGTTATGGTCGCTGAAGAAGAGACCGAGCCAAGCGCCATCAGGGGGCTTGTGTGGTTGTTATTCCTCCCTTCCAGATGTAATATTTGTTTCCTCCAGGCCAGAGCATTAAACTCCCAAAACAAAGTTCTGTAATGCACTGACTGCAAACAATTAGAGCCAGAGTGTATTACAGAACTTTACTTGGAAAGCCACAGACGAACTCGCTAATCCTCTCCTCCTATAGAACTTCTCATCTTCCCAATGTCAGGATCAAATAGGGGAAAAAGCAAGTTAGAGTTCTCAAATTAATTCAAACTGCATGTAAACTTTTTCTTCTTACCCAGTAATGATCAATCTCTTATTCTACACATTGAAAGAATTAAACAAACATGTTAAAAGCAAGACATTTTAATAACTATTCAGGATGCAACAAAAGTAGAAAGTAAAATAGGGATGAGCAGGAGGTGAGAGGCCTATAATGATGGTAAGCGATTGTAGTGATTGTAAAGGGAATAAAAAACATGATAAAATGTCTCCGGTTATGTTCATTTCCCTTACTGCTCACAGATATCTATATACAGTATAAAGTTACACATCTGACACATATGGGTTCACGTTTACATGAACACAACTTCTTTATATGTAATAAAATAAGCAGTAGTGGGAAACGAAACTATGACTGGACATGAGAATGGTTCAGGTTTACTTTCAAGGCTCAGCCTTACCTTGCTTCAAGGTTGTGAAGTGAACAGTCATAGCGGGGGATAGGTAAAACAGCTGACGTGTCTATTTGGAGCTGTGCATAAACCCATTATGTGATGAAAATCAAACGACTGGAATGGTTTACTAACACAGTTAGCGCTTAACTATTCTAAACCGAATGCGTAACTGTTCTAAACTAAATATTAAACCCCGGGGGAAATGCAAAACAGAACTATAACCAAAGACGTGCAGTTAACGAGAATGACGTCTGCACGCAACAAGTTATTTCGTCCCACCGTAATAAAGCACAAACTATGCTTTTTCAATCAAACTCGGTTACTAGCCATTATGTATGCACCAGAAGAGAGAGAGGGTGCAGGTAACCCACTTTCTGCAGAAGAGAGAAAAAATGTTGAACATACCTGCTGGAGTTCACAGCTGCAGCACTTCATGCACGAGCATGAATTAAATGCATACAAGCGAAAGCACAGTGATTAAATATTGGCAATCAGAATTAAGATCTCCCCCGCAGAGGTCTTTATTCGTTTTAGTTTTTTGTTTCTTTGCCCGGACTGAATGTTCGCTCAGGCGTCTTAACGCCGCCGTGTCTTTCCGCGTCGCTCGCGCACACAGCTGGAAGAATGTCGACGTGGAGCTGCCAATCGTGAGCGCGCAATCACGGACGCGCTTCAGGCAGAGGGGGGAAAGGAAAAAAAAGTTTCGATTTTTGTGCAGTTTTCAGTCAGGCACAGGGCTTAGTGGGTAGACTGGAGGTAGAGTGTGAAGTTCTTCACAGATACGTGTCAGTAAACTTGGTGAAATTATAAAAAAAAATAGCCTCATTGAGCAGCAGAGTACACTCTCACAAAAATGTGTTGATACTGGGATAGACTGTCACTTGAATATGTATTATGCATTTTTGTACACAGTAACGTTACTGTATTGCACCTCCAATAATATGGTTAAACAATTTAAAGCGCATAGCTGCACCATGAGGACGGCAGTTGTACCTTTAAATAGATAATACTGTAATTTAGAATTAAACGTCATGTGTCAGTGCAGATGAGAATGCACATTAAGGTACAATATATTGACTTTTAAGGGTTAAGATAAGCAAAGGTACAGTCTGTTTTTTTTACCATGTGTGTTTGGATTCATTGTAAAGTTTTAGAAAAATCTGTCTCACAGATGTACAAAGGTTTAGACAGAACTAAACTACATAGTTTAGTTGAAAACTTCATACAAAATAGATTATGTTTAATGTTTAACTAACTTGTACAGCCACACTTTGATATTGAGTGATTGTGCCCAAAACAAGATACTGGATGATTAAAAAAAATAAAAATGGGCAAAGGGGGAAAAGTCAAATTCTGCTTTGGGTCCAATGAAATTTTGGCAAGTGAGCAGGTGACCAGTAGAGGTCGCAAGCTAATAGACGGAGAGTTTCACAAGCAGATTAGGACAGACAGTAATTTTCAAGGCCATGGTGGCAAATATTGCCATCACTGCGTCTTTACAGGTCAGATAGAGGGCATTCACCTATGGTCAGATATACTCTATTTTGAGTCCCATTCCAGCATATGCATGTCTGCTAGGGGAACAGGTCTGATTCAGCTAGTTAGACAAAGCAGAGAGCAATGCTAGACTTGTTCTGGCTCTTGCATTTCAGTGGTTCCTCTCCTCCAAACTAGTTTACCTATTATTGATCATTGCACATGCACACTATATGTCAGTTAAAATATTTTATTAGTGTTGCGGTACAAAACGTCTCCATTTTTTGTATGGCACAGACCGGGGTATTTGGAAGCATTTAAACTCATTCACCACCTAATTGTAACCTTCAAAATCACATTTATAGTGTAGCGATTGTGCAATTCACATAATAGTTCCCATATATCTCCTCAGAGCGAAATAGCCCGATTGCTTGTGGTTGCGTATGAATGTAGAAAAGGGGCGAATCCATCCTGAGCCCAAGCAGCAACTCTGATTGGATGCCGGTGGTTTGGGGCGGGTCAATCACATGCCTGGGGCTTCCTGTAAATTTTCATAACTCCACAGTGTGTATTTCCGTCATCATCGGCTGGCAGCGCGTCCGTGATTAATTTAGGCTATTTTATTTATTTTTCGTGGTTTAAAGAAATACAGAATATCACCACATATCAGGAGTTACCTTTTGAGGAAAGACAGTAAATCTCGCCAAAATGATGGAGATTGAGTTACCGAAAATGCACCCGATTCAACAGGTAAATAATTTCTTAATCATTCTTACTATTTTAACATCCGATAAAGAGACGATCTGTTGTACTGTTGATTTTTTTTATGTCAAACAGCCTGTCAGCGTGTCTCTCACGTGTCTTGCCGTTTCACTGATGGATTGTAGTGCATGAAGTGTGTAATGTTGGGGACTTTCGATATACTGTATTGCTCGGGCTGAACATCACCGAGAGACTGCTGTGGTTTTAGCGACACTGCCACTGTGTGTCATCATCGTGTTTACGCAATTATACTACGGACGCGGCTCATTTACATAATCGCTCTTTTTTTTTAACTAAATTAAGCAACTTTGCGGAGAAAGCGTTATCCGTTATCAGGAGGCGTTTCTCGCGCTGTTTCTGATCCTGCGCGTCTCCGTGCTCTTGATGAAAATTCTGCCAAGTCATGGAAGCTGGACCGCGCAGCCAAAACACAGTCCCGGAATCCAGAAGGACAGCCTCAGTTAGCCACTCATAACCCACCGTAATGTCACATTAACCTATGCTATTTCCATATAAACGTGTTATTGTTCCGTTCCATCTTATGTCCTGCCAATTCACTCAGCCCCATAGCGTGCGAGCTCGTGCTCTCAGACTCTTAGCCTTTGATCTCCCTCTAACGTTACACTCCGCGTTACACAATCAGAGGCGGCGCTGTTTTTTCCCCCCTTTTCTTTAGGCAACTCCTGTCTTTCCAGATCACTTTGTGCTGACGGCCAAGTGTTACACAATACATATTATTATTAACAAGATTACCTTTTAAACAAAAAGTCCATCCATCCATGAACTTCTGTAGTCCACCTAGGGACAGTGGAGGCCAGTGGTGACCATTTTATTTATTCCCATTTTTATCAACATTCAACATATCTTGGACAATTTGGGAACTCCAATTAGCCTAATTTGTATGTCTTTGGACTGTTGGAGGAAACCGGAGTACCCGGAGGAAGCCCACCAAGCACGCGGAGAACATGCAGTTCTCTATGCAGTTAGAGAATAATGTTAATAATGTAAGTTGATTTTGTGATTAGGACACCTCTCAGTCTCTGTTCTGCCTTTTATTATTTATAATTATAGATTTGTTTAATAAACAGGTGCTGATCAGGTTTAGCAAACATTTTTTTTCTCCATATAAAAAAGAAAAGCGGGGTTAGACAGTTACTCAACTGACGTCTTTCAATTTCCTTATTTTTGTAAAAGAGGAAGTGATATTATGTTCTTGAGCACAGATCATATGTGTGTTCTCAAGATTTGTGTGGGTTTCCATCCTCCTCTTGCCAGAAAGTGGAATAGCTACACTTAAAATGAGAGAAAGAGTGTGTGAATGTTGGTACACATGTGGTACACCTTTTTGTACTGACATTTCATTCACACTGAGAAATGAAGGCACTTTTCCTTGTTGCCAGAGTAGTACTACCATCTTTTGTACCTTATAATAGATAATTAAATCTTAAGAAACACTACTGCACCTCCTGACAGCTACATAATAAGGTTACAAAAACATGTACCTTTTATAGAAACACCTGTGTGAGAAGGAAGTGGACAATTCGATACCTTTATTTCATGTTTCAATAATGCTTGTCCTACACCTAGTTTTCCTGGCACAGGCTTCAAATCCTATGTGACCCTGACCAAGATAAACCGGTTGCTTAAAATGAATGAATAAGGAAGTGATATTTAAGTACTTTCTTTACCTGGAAACTGACCTAATTCTGTAATACTACTTCCTTTTTTGTCTTAAAAAGGAACATACATGTTACATATGGTAATGAGTACTTTATTCCAGCACTGGAGCTCAGCACGGTGAGGTGATTTCTATTCTCTGTGCTCTCATAAATTTATAAAACCTGGTAAATTACCTGGTGAGTTAAAGCAGACTTTTTTAAGCATAGGAATCCTGAGAACATGATTAAGTTGGTCAACATAAATTATACCCCCATGCTTTACAAAAATGTCACAGAGACATAAATAGCTGAACTTAATTCCATAGTGGGAATGAACATGAAAACAGACAATGCAATATAATTCAATGTTCAAATCATTATGTATATCAGAATGATTACTTTACATTAGGAATAATGAGATGCTTAAAAACATCCGATAATTTAATTAAATATCTTTTTCATTAGATGTGCAGAAGTGGGTTCAAGTCAAACCGGGACTTTTGATTGTGCAGCATAAAAATATGAGAGTAAAAACTACCTTTATTTCTCTATATAATTCCCTGCTACACTAATGCACTTATCCGAGTGTTTCACTAGTGCTTGGATACGATCAAGGTAGAAAGCTTTCTCAGTATGCTGTAGATATGATTGGACTAGGAGCTTTATGAATGTCATCACAAGTCCCAGTTTGAGTTGAAAGTCCCTCTTAGAATGTGGAATAAAAGAAATTTCATAAAAATGACTAAGTAAAATTAATTAATTTACTACATATGTTTCAGTTCAGTTGTAATGTACTGTATAAACAGTTTTTATGGGTTTTTTTTGTGAAAGGGCAGTTAATATATACTTTGTATATATACAGTGAAGGACATAACCTCCAAAAGGCACCTGGATCTAGTGTGGTCTAGCTACTAGCATTTAAGCTAATACTGATGCATGGATAAATATCATTGAGATACTCAGGGAACAATAAAAAAGAATTCAGTACTGTACGACTGAACACTAATAATTGCGTACATTTCAGTACCCTGGGAAACAGCAATGACACATTGGTGATGCTGGGAACTTCCGGTCAGTAGTCCAATGCCTTAACAACCAAGCTACCGCCGTCCTCACATGATTTACAAAAGAACAAGCTGGTGAGCAGGCTTATTTGCACAGCAAAGCTGGCATTGCGTAATTGTGCCGTATACAATTCTAACTTTACCTTCAGACGATTTGATGATGGTCAAAGTTATCGAGTTTCAGCAATTATCCTTATAATCCAAAGAAAGTGTTTGATGAAACATTGGCTAAGGGGAAGATAAATAACCTTAGCATTTAACGCCCGTTCCCCTACATTTTAAAAAAGTACATTTTACCCACATGATCACAAACCTGTTCACCTCAGCGTTGGCATGTGCCTCTCACACTATGATCAGTTAGGAAAGTATGTGTAAAAGCATCCAAGTCAAACAAGCTAACAAACATTGTGTCAGATAAACAGAGAGAGAGAGTGAGATATGTGTTTGTGTGCAAGAGTTCAAGTCAGACATCTTGGAGCTACTGTATGAATGAAGTTCTGGTTTAGGTATTTCATCACACCCATCCTCCCTCCGCCCTTTCATGGTTATTATCTGTGCCTGAAAATCGTGTCTGTGCTGAGCAGATTAATGATCTATAGAAGACTCTGGGCACTAGTTCATGTCTCTGGTGTAAACGGTGCTAGAATGGCTTCACTATAATCCAGAAATGATTTGATTCAGACCTGATGAAGACACGCACACACTTGACTCGTATTGAAAATAATAATAATAATAATAATAAGTTTTCCATTCTTGTCTATAGAAATCTTAATGTTGATTTGAAGTATTGTATTTCATAAATTGTCAGTCGTTTCTTCTGCGTCGTTACATTTTCACTTCTGTCTTTGAACATGTAAAAATTTGCCAGTTTCCATATATCTAGGCCAAAACATCATAAGCACTTCTGCTTTGTATATCCCCATTGTTTTTTTTCTCTTTTTCTTTTGTTAGGCCTTGTGATCAACATTCAAAAAATGAAGGAAGTAAATATTTTACAGCCTTAACAGAAGGCAAAGTCACATGCTCCTGCATCATCCTCTGACCTACACAGACTTTACACAATACTCTAGTGATCACGCCATTTCCTTTCTGTAAATAAATGGACTGAAAAAAAACACTGAGAGGAGAAAGAGAAAGGCTAACTGTTTATATCTGGACATTCCTGACTTTGAGGCTGTTCTTTGGCTCTGTGACTTCATCCGTTAAATATAGAAAACAGGCTTTTTGAAGGCTTGTCAGGCATCATCTCTCTTTTTTCCATCTTTTATTTCTATCATGCATGACTGTTTGAAAGGAGGATGTATGTTTTTTATGCCTTGCTTCAGTTAATAATTTCATCTCCCTTGACGTTATAATGTCACTAAGGCTTAACTAAACGCGCCAGTCAGTATATGTAACTTTGTTATACTGTATATTCGTACATTACTTCCAACCGAAGTACATTTGAACCTACAGCCTTTTAAAACTTATGTTTTATTCCATAGTATTTGTTTTCTTCTTCTTCCTTCTTCAGTCCTTGGCATGTTTAAGCCAGAGTGAGACACGATCATTACTTACACTGATATAACAAGGCTACCTCAACAAACTCAGATAAGAAGGACACACCAGACTCACAAGTGGCCTTGTGTCTTTGCTCTCTTAACAGTCAGGTCATGTACACTCCAATTACATGACATACAGTTTAACTTAATCCATTGCTTGCTCAGCGTACAAATACAGCTCATGCATGAGTTAAACACAGTAAGGAAGACCGTGGAAGCATGTCTGACAGGTTTTTCAAAGGGTCAGCAGTAAATACATGTTCTCTCAAGTGAAAATGCTGTCTCCAAATTGTAATCTTGCTTTGACAAGATTAACTAAATGTCATGCCAGAACAGAACAGACCCAGTTTTTACTTTTTTTTAGCCTAAGTTTTAGAGTTTAACCAACTGTGGGTGGGCTGCTGTGATATGAGAGGAGATGAGCATCTATTATTCATGCCTACGTCCTCTTCATTGCATTCACGATAACAGAGTTGGGAGCTGGGCTTGGCTGAGCTATGTGCTCACTGCTGCATAGCAAAAAAAAAAAAAAAACAGTGCAAATCCCTAGAGAGCAACAGGGCGTGGTAGAAAGGTGCTGAATGGTCCTGTTTCTCTCTCCCTCTTTCTCTGTAGGATATGGATCTGATTGATATCCTGTGGAGGCAGGATATAGACTTGGGAGCTGGGAGAGAGGTATTTGACTTCAGCTACAGGCAGAAGGAGGTGCAGCTGCAGCGTCAGAAGGAGCTGGAGGAGGAGAAGAGACAGCAGATAGTGAGGGAACAAGAAAAGGCGCTTCTGGCACAGCTACAGCTCGACGAGGAGACTGGAGAGTTTGTGCCTCGGCCCACGCTTACCAACAACGCTCTGACGCAGGCTAACACTGCACCCGCTGAGATCACACAGGTACACACACAAACACGCACACAAACACCCACACCCACGTGTGCACACATGCACAACTCGGATGACCTTCTGATGCAAACTAGCAAAGCCTCGGTTTCATCAGACAGGTAGACATACAAAATAAGGGCTGGGTGAGATAGCGATAACGTATCAATATCTTGATTAATTATATGACTATATACTTCATGATATCCCCGGCACTTTTATGTTGCCTGGTGAGAAAATTTTACAAGAATAAGTAGCTAATAGGATAGCTCACAAAAGTATTATGAATAAAGTAATTCTAGTACTACTTATAATAAAACTGTAATTTAGTCTGTTCTATTATAATGTTATATTTATAAACCTATTTTACAAATTTCATGCTTGAATTTTTATTTATTTTTTTTTTGTAGAAAGAAGCATAATGATCAGCTAATAAAAATCTAATTCTTAATAAGACAAAGCATGTAAATGTCCATGTATAATATAGTATAGTACATATATATATATATAATATATTATAATATTAATATATACTTGACTATGAAAAGTTATTTTCTTAGATATGGTTTTTACAGTACATTTATATAGATTTTGAGTAAAATGAATAAATAAATGATGAATTCATACATTAATCTATACTTAATATACTTAATCATATGTTAAATGTAAATATCTCACATGCAAATACAGAGTTTATGTTTTATTTAATTACAAGTTACTGACAATAACACAGGTGAAAATCCTCTTTTCAGTTTCTTAGTGTTTGGTATGTCACCTATTTGCCTTAATGACAGTAGGGATCTAGAAAAATAAATACTCAAAAAAAACTATACACTTAAATAAAACACAGAATATATACACACATTTTGTGAAAATGCCTTCAATAATGATAATTTTGTATTGTATACTCTTACAGAAAACATATAGCATTTGATCAATTCATACAGGTATTCACACACACACACACACACACACACACACCCGAATCATCCCGTGATTCAGTTATAGGAAAACCCCACCCTCCTGTTGACCTGGTCGGGTGCAGCTGCCTAGTTGCTGGGTTACTGCTGCCATAGTGTAATTACGGCAACTCAGGTGGTTCAGGTTTCAGTAGATGGCTTACAGCTTCAGAGAAACACCTCCCCATAACAACTCTCCTACTGTAATATTTATTTAGGTCTGTGTTAATGCTACAGTGTCTCACTGCTGAATTATTGATTGGAAATGGAACGGAGATGAGGGTGTAAGATGTCAGCAGTTGAACTAATGTCTTTCTTACTCTGGGTGTGAAATCAGTCTCTTGCTTTGCGCTTACAGAATGTGGCATTTACAGCAGAGGATGGAGACGGCATGTCATTTGACGAGTGCATGCAGTTGCTGGCAGAGACATTTCCTTTAGTGGAGCCAGCAGAGGTAAGAGGGGATTACATCTTATGCAACACATATTCACAAACATTCCCAAAGTCATGTCAGAAATCACTTTTTTAACATAAAAATTCATACGTTATGTAAATGTCTTTTTTTATTTATTTATATCCAGTCTGCTCCTCCTTGTCTGGATCCCACCATTCCTCCCTGCACAGATAGCACCCATCTCATGATGCCTGGAGAAATACCAACTCTTACCCAGAATCCCCTGCTGCCAGGGCCCATGGACCATACCTGGATGGATCTGCAAGTATGGCTCTGAACATGCACTCACTTTTACTGGAAATGTTCATAAGGACTGAGAGGGAAAAAAGCTTTATTCAGACTGCATTCGTTTTTTTTTTAGGTTGATGACTGCAATACAATTGTCTAACTTTTGTCTCCCAACGGCTATAAATTAACAAGTCTCTATCATTTTCATTCTCTTGCAACCCTTCTATCAGGCTCCCACATACAGTACAGTACAATACAGGTTAAGTTTTTTGGAGAAAAGCAGCAGTTTTGTAGTCAAATACTAAATCCTTTTGTATATACACAAGCAAAGACGTAGCATTTAGTGGTCTAAAACCATTTTCCAGTGCACAATGCAGCATCAGATTGGCTATCCAGATAGCAACAGTAAACAGAACATAGTCGAAAACACTGAGATTACTGATCTGGACAGAAATATAATGACAAAGAAGCATTACCGAATTGCCACAGGTCCCATGTGAAACCACTGTTGTCTGAATAAGGCTAAATACACAAGTGGTAGCAGTCAGGTTTCAACACTAGGAGTTCTGCTTCCTATTTCTCTGCGTGTTGTGAGAGAACTGTAAGACTTCTATTCAGTACTTCCCGGTGTGAAATACTAAATCCCTTTGTATATGCACAAATATACACCTCGTGTGGAATAGAGAGGCCTCAGCCTGTCTGATAGCATAGTAAGCAGCCACATGACTCCACCCATCATACTATTGACTGCATAGAAGTTTGTTTCACTTGTTTTTGTCTCACATTTTTTTGGAAGAATGATTTCAGTAAGCATGATTCAATGTTGGTTTATCCTGAAATGTTAGTGATATATGCCAGTTCCCATGTAGTCTTAGTTTCTGGAAATGGTTGTTACGTAGAAAGCTAACATTTTCCATTGTTTTCACATGCAAAACACTTAGTTTACATAAGTAACACTGTGTCCCCTTATTTTATAATTTTATTTTAGAACTGCCTGAACTTTCAGGAGCTACTGGATATGACAGGCTACGTAAACACACCTCAGCCTGCCAGTGTCCCGGAGTCCAACTATAGCCAGTATCTGCCTAAACTAAGTGATGTCACCACTGGCACTGCTGATATGTGCTCTCCTGAGTTCATGAACACTTACGATGGGGCTTTTAATGATGCTAATCAGATAAGCCTGAAAACCCCAGATGTAAACGAAAGCTTTGGACCAGACGAATTCTGCGACATGTTCTACCCTGAAATTGAGGCTAAAGTGAACAGTGAATCTCTTCCTTGTGAAAGGGGAAACACAGATGGACAGCCAGATGAGCTCCAAAATGCTCCTTTGCTCAAACCCATGGATCTGCTCAGCCTCTCTCCTGGAAACTTTAACCCAGAAAAAACGGACGACATTGCTGAATCCCCAGATTCAGATTCTGGTTTGTCTCTTGATGCCAGTCCGAAAATGAGCTCTCCCGAAAAGTCCCTGCATGGAGATGGCTCTGTTGGATTCAGTGACTCAGACATGGACGAAATGGAGAACGATCCTGGGAGCATGGAATCTGATTATGCTATGTTTCCGCTGATGTTCCAGAGTGACAGCCCTCAACATTCGCTTTCAGAGAAATCCAGCATGACTCTTGTGCAGGAGGAGACTGATGAACCAAAGACAGATCAGGCAGAGGCAAATGGGTACTCCAAGCCACCTTTCACCAAAGACAAGCTGAAAAGGCGCTCGGAGGCCCGGCTCTCGCGTGACGAGGAGAGAGCAAGAGCCTTGCAGATCCCATTTGCTGTGGAACTGATCATCAATCTGCCAGTGGATGACTTTAACGAGATGATGGCCAAGCACCAGTTGAATGAGGCACAGCTGACACTCGTGCGTGACATTCGCAGACGTGGCAAGAATAAAGTAGCAGCGCAAAACTGCCGCAAGCGCAAGATGGAGAATATCGTGGGCCTGGAGTATGAGCTGGACTCGCTCAAGGAGGAAAAGGAGCATCTGATTAAAGAAAAGAGCAAAAACAGCAGCAGTCTAAGGGAGATGAAGCAGCAGCTCAGCTCGCTGTATCTCGAGGTGTTCAGCATGCTAAAGGATGAGCATGGAAAGCCGTACTCTCCTAACGAATACTCCCTTCAGCAAACCTCTGACGGCAGTGTCTTCCTCGTTCCTCGCATTAAAAAGACTCTTAAGAGCAACTAGCACTTTTTCTGCTTCTTCTCTTTCTTGGTACTATGTAATTCTGTAGCTAAGTACTATGCAAAAGAAGGAAAAAAAAAAAACTTTATAGACATATTTGCTTAATCTTTAGCAGTGAAGATGGCAGAACTATTATATAGTTTTTGCTTATTCTACTTTCTTAATATTCTTAATATCTCCTATATTTTGTACTTCTTTCTATTTTATCTGAGAATGTTTTATCTTAATGGTTTGTAAATACATTTATACTTCATTTGCTATCAGAATATCAAATAACGTACTGTTTTAGGATGCTACTAATTGTGTTGCGATCACTGGCACTCAGAAAAGTCTGTTTTTATATCCTAATTTAAAATTCTATTGCAATGTTATCTTTTGACTTAGTGCTTTATAAAAAAAAATAAATAAACCATTCATTTAATTTTACGGGAAATTCTGTTTGTTAGTTACTAAAGCAAACACTTTGACATAGAGTAACAATCCATTATAGAGAACCAAGTGTGGGTGGGTGCATGAAGAAGGTGCCAACCAGACACACAAGTTGAAACCTGGCCTAAAGCACACCTTATCTGACAGGTCTCTTTGTTTGCATGTTCTTTGTGTGAAACCTACAATATTGTTCCTCTCAACCCTACTGGAATAACAGAGCTGTGCACTTTGTAGTGTTTGCATCACCAATCCCTCTCACCTACAAACATTATCTTTGAAAAACATTAAGCCCTGCCCACAGCAGTCCTTCAGAAGCCATTAGCCAAACTGAACAAACAGGAGTGGTTGCTTTAAGGACATACTGTACCTGTTGTTAAAATACTAGCAGGCTTACACTTGACTGACTTGCTTTAGCTAATGTATTGTTGTACATGATAAATTGTAATTTGAGTTATGCACCTACAGCAGCATAATAATGAATTTATTTGATGAACATCCTGTCAGCTTTAATCTGCTTCATTTATAGCCCCAGTAACCCATGATAATGCTGCCATACACTTGGGGTGGGGTTAAATGAACACTTGCGCAAAAATAATCATCTTCTCGCAGTTTTACATACGAGTTGTGATTGCTTCTTTAGTTCTTTACTGGAACTCAGGATCATGTAACTTGAAACCGTTTCAACATAAAATAGACATTACTTTTTCAGAAACATTAGCCTTAAAACCAATGAAACAGACTTCCTGGCTATTTGATTAAACTTCATTTTACAAATTTTGGTCAAAATAAAACATGTTTACATGACATTACATAAAACTGTATATTTAAAAGAAAAGGACTCAGGGATTTGTAAAACATCTTTATTAAAAAATACATTTCAACTCACATTCATACAAATGTGACTGTAAATAAAAAATATAGATACATATGCTGTAAAGTATATGCTACAGAAGTAAGTGGACAAAAAAGTAAAGCTATGAATATATTATTCCTAAGTAAAATATCCTCCCATAACCAAATAAATTAATGCATATCAGCTGCACCAAGTTTAAGATGCTTACTAACATCTTGGGGTAAAATACAATTTTAATTCTAAAGAAACACTCCATTTTTTTAAATAGGTTACTCTGGCATAAGAAATTTAATGTCATGTTATATTTTAAACAAAATGTTTGCGGACACCAAACCATTAACACAATACTGTATGTGGTGCTGCTAACACACAGCAGAACACTGTATAAATTGTTTGCTGTAGCCCAAACCTGTGCCGAAAGCAATATGTAGTTTGCCAAGGCTGGAGTAGAACTTAAGTGGCCTGCTGAAAACCCTGGCCTGAATGAAACTGAATGCTCAATGTGCCACAGGACTTCACCTCACTAATGCTCTTGTAGCACAAGTCCTCATAGCCATGCTCCAAAATCTAGTGTAAAGCCTTCCCAGAAAATTGTTTATAAAAACAACAAAAGGGAGTTCAAAACTCCCATATAGGTGTGACACCCAATACTGATTTAACTTACAAAAAATACAATTAAATAAAAATGCAATGTGGGTACTTCACTGCCATCACTTTCTGATTTTAATGCCTAGGCCTATTAGTATTATTGACCTGTAAAAATTGTACTGCAGACTTTTATATCTTATTTGTACTTTCAATCTACTTGTTTTATTGTTCTCATTTTATATAGCCATTAATTCTCAGCCTTGGTCCTAGGGCACTATTGCATTTTTAATTAGTTGATAATTTAGCTCTGGTATACTTAAGCAGAAAAACATTTAATAACTCTAGAATTAAATACTCCAAAGTATTTCTTATACGTTCTCGCTTGGGATCTGAGGTGCTATTTTACTTTTGTAGGTGTAATAATTGTTTATTTCGCTAGAATACTGAAGGCTTTCACACAATATTACAAACAACAGAATTTCATACCGAATACGTAATCTTTCTGAAGCAGAGTAATTGTTACATTTGAAATTTTAAACTCAAATGCAATCCCTAAAAAGTATTTAACCTTGACTTTAAAAAAATGCTTAATTAAAACTCACCAAGAAAACCATAGTGTAATTTAATGGAAGGGAACTCGTTCTGGGTCTTTAAGAAAATCAACAAAATCTGATATTACATTTTCTGCTACTAGAAGTTTAGAATTTCAGGTAGTTTCTAGCTCAGGTAGTATCTATGGCTATGGGAGGATACTGTAAAATTTGTCCACACATAGTTTGAGGAATTAATCTTACCCATCCAGACCATTCGTTGAAAACGTGTCATACAAGATTTGCTGTGCAGCCACTTCAGTTTCAATCTGTAAATTAAGCAGAATGGTTACTCTTACCTGGTCCTAAGACATGTCATTTCCTTCTTCTGCTGTCTTTTATTCACCTGTGTCTCAAGCCCTCATACTCATTCCCCTTCCTTTGCTGGCTAGCATTGGCTGTCACATCTCTTGGGTCCAGGTACTCGCTAGGCTTTCTTCACTAGCATCAGCTGCTCTTGGAGTTTATGCTAGTTTTGGAAAAAATAGATGCTAGCTTTCTGGCGTGACACCTGATGGTTTTGCTCCACAGACTTGGCTCTTGGTGCGCCCTTGTTTTTTCTCCCTCCTCTTTTCTGACACAACTCGCTGACTGGTCCAGTTGAGGTTCTGTCTTAAATCCACACTGGGCAACTGAGACCTGTTTGGTGGCCTTCGGCTAGATCTCAACACCCCTTTGCTCAAACATAAGAGCAACTGGTATTTTAAAGGCAAAAAGTGTTGAAATGTCTTGGTTCATTGGCTACACTTCCATAAGGACACATTCACCAAACACTCAAAACTGCACTTTCTTCCAGACTCAATGATGCACTAAACTTTGTTTAGGGATTTTTCTACATTTTATTTAATCTGGTTACTTTTTTCACTTTTCAAAGTAGTTTAACAATCTAGACTTCTGTTTATACAAATGGATCTGTTACATGCCCTTCAATCTGACAAGTCTATACTGCTTATAACTTTTTTTTTGCATACAACACAAGACAGCACAATCACACTAACAGAAAATTACACTTGACACTGATGAGCATGACTGCCATGAAACCAAAATTATGGTAACCAAAAATCTTACTATAGTTGGCAGCTATTTTTTTTTTTTTATATAACTGAATGGCTACAAACCTAATTTATAAATTCAATAGTCTAAAGAGAGTATTTTACTGTAAGATCAATAATTCAAAAGCTTACTTGAACATCTGTGACACTTACATCACTCTAAAAAAGAAAAGGGGTTTTGGAAATGGGCAAAACAAATCAACAAAACGGGAAGGCGTAAAAATCTAGCAAAGAAGATTAAAGGAATGTACATACACTGACACATACTACTAGGTTACGAGTACCTGACTACACTCTTGCTCATTGTAGCTAGTGCAAACAGTCCTTCTTTATGTCTCCATTTTTAGTGCTCTGACTAGCAGGTCCTGGCTTTCTCATAGTAACCTGCTGCTTTCCTGACCTCTCCTCTCATCTCCTCTCCACTCATCTCATCTCCTGCTAACTGTCCACCTGAAGCCTGTTGAATAGATACAGGATAAAACAAATAGTTATTCTAAGCCAACACATCTAAGACTCTAATTAATGAGTGTTAGATAACTTACCATAAATATACATGCATTAATATCGCCTTGAACCATAGTTGCCTCCGCCGCCACCACCACCCCCTGAGCCATATTCACCTGAGAACAGAAAGCCCCAACATTCTAATCCACCTCCTATATTGCACTCTACTATACAGTGCAGGCTGATATACATTTTTATTTATTTTACCTCCATATGGTCCACCTGAGTTCCTCCCTCCATAGTTATTTCCTTTCATGGGGCCATAGTTTGACTGTTGCCCCCCATAACTCCCAAAGTCATTGTAGTTTCCACCTCCACCACCAAAATTCCCTTAAAGTTAGAGTGAAAGCGGCTTTGGTGGCTTTGTAAAAGAGCCGATAGAGAATATAAATTTATAAAAGCAAAGCAGGATACAAAACTCAACCTCTACAACAAGTAAATGAAAAAAAAAAAAAAACTGCCTTGGATGCAATCCACTTCACTATATTGTCTTATATGTCTTACCGCTAAAGTTGCGTCCATCGTAGTTGTCATATCCTCCTCCTCCTCCATAACCACTGCCTCCCCCTCCTCCCTGGTGACCGTAACCAGGACCACCTCCAAATCCTCCACGCCCACCACCATAACCTGTGCCTCCGCCATAGTTCCCACCTAAACACAAAAAACACCATACTTTGCTGTTGGCTACATCACTACCTCACAGTTAATATATCAATTTAAAATTTTAGCTACTACGCATGCTAAGCTTACATGGTTTCCTATTACAGTGGAACGAGCAATTCTCGTTTTTTTATTTTTAATAAATTTGACTTGAAAAACTAGCATTGTCTTGGTTTACGAGCACCGAGTATCATGTTTCACCCATGCGCTTCTTGTTTTGACACAGAGCGTCATGTGATCACAACTGAGCCAATGTTTTTTCTCTCTCTTGCGCTGCGGAATTGTGGGTAATCGTCTCTACTGGGTCTTAGTGCTCGTCTCTTACTGGTATAATCAACATCCGTGCACGCATGTACTGTTTACTATAACACTATGATCTTGTGTGTGTGTAAAACATATTTTATTTTGTGTTCAGAAGCGCGTGTACTGTTTCTTATAATATACGTGTGCGCGAATAAAGCAAAAGAAATTCTCAATACAGAGGTTAAAAATCTAGAGAGAGACACACACACTGCTCTCCACAGGAAAATCTGCTCTGTCACGGTTCTTTTCAGAGGTAAGGTGCTGGTTCATATGTTTGTTTAGTTTTACTTTAAAGCAGTGATTCTTTTAGTTTGTGCTCACACGAGTGTCATTAGCGATGTTTATTGTTAATTTTCAGATTAAACAGTGTATCGGGAGAGAGATGTTGATTTATGACCGCTGTTTACGGAAGTGCAGTCCAGTGCGGGAGATGCATTGTGAGTAATGCAGTCCGTTGTGTGTGAACGCGAACGTGAGATGTAAGCTGGGATATAGAGCCTGCGTTTTGTTCTTCAGTAGTTTTTTTAGTTGGATTTAAGTGCAGGATCCACCCGAAAGTTTGTACTATAGCCAGACAATGCAGCAAATAAAAGAACGGGTATCGACCAGTTTGTCCATTGCATCATTACACGAGCATGAATTAACGGGCTGTTGCGAGCAACATTAAAATAAAGCGGAGAAGCTTTAATAATTTGGGCCCGGTTTCTCGAAAGCTTCTTATCTCTAAGTAGTTCTTAAGTCGTACCTTAACCTCTCTCTTAACTTTATGGCGCATTTCTCGAAACGTTCTTACGCTAAGTATCTCTTAGCTAAGTCAGACGTTCGTAAGGTTGGTCTGGACCAACCTTAACTCATACTTAGCGTAGTTTCAGCTCAAGACGCTAGTCGCCGCCACTGAGCAGCAGTCTTTATAAATCAGCGGTGTATGTAAACACATTATGGCACGTTATCAAAGTCGTATTAATGATGGAATATACTGTAGACCTGTTTAAGAATATTATTTTATTTGATATCAGAACTAATAGAGTGACTTTTAATTAGCCTATTTCATAATGTGACTAATGCATTAAAATTGCCAATCACAATTAATATTAAACAGGTGGTGAACAATTTGGGGGCGATACAGCGTGGTGTTGTGTTAAACTGAAGACGGTGCGGTCCGTGGAGCCGTGTGAGTCATGTACATTTTTCCTTTAGACAAAACTTCAGCCCTTTTCATATTTTCCCCGTGGTCGTTATTAAAAAATATATAAAATAAACGTTTTGCCTTTCAAGGCAACAGATTATGGAGCTTCTTGAGCTGCTCAGACCTGCGCGTGCCAGACCAACGTACCGTACTTACTGTACTTACTGTACACTCCCCGTCCCGATGTCCAGCTGCTCGCT
Source organism: Channallabes apus (assembly GCA_030522415.1). Lineage (NCBI taxonomy): Eukaryota > Metazoa > Chordata > Actinopteri > Siluriformes > Clariidae > Channallabes > Channallabes apus. The sequence goes on along the minus strand of CM060109.1, from coordinate 36,318,565 downwards.
GCTTTTTGTTTAAAATATGTTTCATTGCTCATTAGCCATTATCCATGACTTTATGGGTTTTTCTTTTGACACGTTTTATTTTTATGAAATTTGATTTAGTTAAATGAGAAAATAACCTTGGGAGTTTCAAACCCCGCATCCATTCATTTTTCTGGGTGATTGTAATGTTTAATACCCGTACAGTATTCACTCATGCGGTTTGACTCGCTATGAGATGCGGTGTGTTATACCCCTATCTCACCTGCACGGGCTCGCGCTGTGGCCGTAGGCTTGATCATGATTCACCCCGAGTTTTTGCGCTGTGATTACGTTTCCATGTTTCCGCGTGAAAAATTCAACGTTTAATTTTTTGCTGGTCCTCGCGGTAGCTTGCAGACTTTGCAGAACGTCGCGGAACGTTAAAGGAACGTCGTGGGCAATCGCGGCAGCTCACGGAGATGAGTCAGGCCACACAGGTGAGAGAGGGGTATTAGGCACCGTGATTTGCCTCGAGTGACCGGCGCCCGACGGTCCGCGAAGATCTGCCAGGTCCGCGAGCTTCCACATGTTTATTTTTTTTGCGTGGTAAAATGGAAACGTAATAACAGCACCAAAACTCGCGCTGAATCATAATGAACCGCACTTACGGCCCCGCGTAGGTGAGATAGGGGTATTAAACCTCCACCCTGTCATCTCATCGTATTCATTCCATAAGTGCGCTATACAACCCCAACAACTGACATGTTTCACATTGTTTCTGAAGCTGGTGAAGTGTGTTATCGGCTGTTTGTCCATCAACTATGATTGTAAAACCCCGTTCGTTTCACGGCCACATGTTACATGAAAATATTATATATTATATTATTATATTAATTAATATTAATTTATATATTTGTCTATTATGACATGTTATTGTTAAGTTAACACATGTCGAAATAAACGCTATTAAAAGAATTTAGTGCAATGTTTAATTTGCATAGAAAGCGCCGTCTTTCTTAACACTGTCATGCAAAAGGAGTGAAAAATCGATTCCAGAGCCACCGATGTCCGCTAATTCAGGACCTTCACTGTAGACAGCGCCGCGTAACGTCGGACGTAAGAGGCAGCGACTTAAGAAGACTCCTAAGAGACAGTTCGAGAAATACACTTAGAAAAGTTATCACTTAACGTAAGATATATCTTAAGAGTCTTCTTAGCGCGCGAATAGTGTGCGTTATCGAGAAACCGGGCCCTGGAAGATAACAACAGTCTTTCCGTTAATGTGCGTGTGTTTAATTCAGACAAAAGGAGAACGTTTTACTGTGTAAGATGAGAAGGGGGAGACAGAAGGGGCTGAAAGCAAGAGTCTCCACTTACTCTAGCCTCACACACACACACACAGCGCCTGTGTGCACAAACGGAAACACGTATCTGTCTGGATTAATTTTTTACTTTTTTGAAAGGTAAAGTGCAGGTTAATTTGTTTTATTTTTACTTTATATTTTGTATTAATTATTTTTATGTATTTTTTGGGGGGGGGGGCTGTAGAACGAATAATTTAAGTTTCCATTATTTCTTATGGGAAAATTTAATTTGGTTTACAAATGTTTTGGAATACGAGCCCGCTTCCGGAACGAATTATGCTCGTAATCCGAGGTTCCACTGTACTGCTCAAATACACTATATCTGAATTCATGCCAAGCATGCATGGAAATGTATCTTTTTTTTTTATTAACATTAATCTTTTAAACCCATATTTTGTTGGTTGAAGGTGATTGCATTGATTGAGAGCTTACCTCCTCCAAATCCATCATACCCATCTCCGCCATATCCTCCTCGGTCTCCTCCATAACCACCTGTGCATAATGACACAGATGTCTGTGGACTTTCTCCCAGATTAGACAACACAAAAAGATGACTATGACGCCAATTCGTTTCCTACCTCTACCAAAGTTCCCACCTCCAAAATTGCCTCCTCTCCCCATGAAATTACCTCCTCCACCACCACGATCTTTATACCAAAAAAATAAATAAATAATAATACATATAATAATAATAATAGTAGTAGCTGCAACAACAAAAGCTGGACTTTAGTATATCCAATGTTTATGTTTTATATAGTACTTACACCTCTGGTTAGAAACTGCCTGCATTTCCTGTTTAGGTAGTGCTTTCCTGACTTCACAGTTATGGGAGTTTATGGTGTGGTATTTTTGAGCTAGGGAGAATGAAAACAGGAACTTCAAGGTCATGCATATCAGCACAATAATAAGAACATTTATAAAAAAAATAAATAAAAAAAAACATTCTCTTACCTACAATTTTATCCACAGTATCATGATCATCAAAAGTTACAAAGCAAAACCCTCTCTTTTTCCCTGATGATCGCTCCTCCATAATATCAATGCTCTCAATCTTCCCATACTGCTCAAAGTAATCGCGTATGTGATACTCCTCAGTGTCCTCCTTAATCCCACCAACAAAAATCTTTTTCACTGTAAGATGAGCCCCTGGTTTGTTGGAGTCCTTGATAACGGAAGGAACATTATATGAATACACTAATTATGCAAGTACTGCAGATTAAGCAACTGTACAGTATATGAATATGTATGCGCTTTATTGATCGCTGTAAATATATTTATTTTTACTTGGTTTTGACCTTTGTAAGCTAAACAAAAGATAAATCTTCATTAGTGAGCAAAGGTTTATGATCATACCTCTCGGGAAACCGCCCGTTTAGGCTCAACGACACGCCCATCCACTTTATGGGGTCGAGCTGCCATGGCTGCATCCACCTCAGCTACACCGGCGTAGGTTACAAAGCCAAAACCCCGTGACCGCTTGTTCCCTGGATCCCGCATCACCTGCGTAGAGAAGCGGTCAAAATAAATGGCCACAGTCCTGACACAGCCACATGAGTATTCCATAGAAATATTGTAAAAGTTGTGCAATACTATACAGAATTTAAGTGATGTCACTAACCACACAGTCTGTGAGCTTTCCCCATTGCTCAAAGTGGGCACGTAAACTTTCCTCTGTTGTCTCAAAGCTTAGACCACCAATAAACAGCTTCCTCAGTTGTTCAGGCTCTTTACTCTCTTTATCCTGTCAAGATTAATATAAGAGAAAACATAACCAAGAAGGTTAATAATGATCACGCATTACAACAAATTTTTTTTATTATTAATTATGCTATAATTCGGCGTTCCTCAACGAGGCCGGTGTTAGAGACATAGGCAGGTCACATGGGTTCCTCGAAGAATTTAACAATAGACAGCGTCATCAACTTTTAAGTCATACTGTGATGTCACTATTAGGTGGAGCCGTGGAAATTAATCCAATAAAATGATTAAATATTGTTGTACACATTAACACTGTGATAATTTGATTCGTTTTATTTATAAGTTAGTGGGCTTCCTAGCTTATTTAAGCACTAAGGTGTGGGAGAAATAACCACAACCCCACTAGACATCAGCATATCCCCCCCTCCACCTCTCTCTCAAGCTCAACCACACACACACACTGTACCTGAGCTGTTTAATTAATGTGAGTCGTTCCCTGTGCAGGTGCTCCGAGTGTATTCGGATGCAACAGCACATGCCATTAAAAATAACTAAGAAAACCAAGTATAAATATGAAAGAACCAAACGCTCATAACGTAACACTTCAATTTAATCTTTGTAATTTAGCATTATAAAGCCAGACAGCCCAACGTTAGCCGCACAGAGGTCTGGAATATTCCAAACGCCTTCTCTCTCCAACGCCATTTTACAGCGCTTTACTCCCTTTCCACCATGTTGTCAGCTATTTTCCCAACATTTAGAGCCCATTTTGGCGTGCTGAACCGACAGAAAAAAATACATTTTAAAAAATGACAAGCATGCTGCCATTTTGACACTTGACTATCGCTGGCTAATATACACATTTGGAGAATATATGATAACGTTGTTAGCTACCTCATCGGTTAATTAATATATGTGCGATCAGTCATTTATGCAGGATATGGCTTAACCTCTCATTTTGCATGTATTTTAATAATAAACACTTTGCTAATAATTCATCAATCGTTAAGAGAGCATAATATTAAATGAATTGCTAGAAAAATAATATGTAACTGGCATGGACACCGGTAGTTATGGTTTTAAACCTGAGGACATGGCTGCCAGAAATGCAGGGCTATAATTCTTACACAATGCATTTTGTTTCGTGTTAGAATTTCGCATAATGTTACGCGTAAAGCAATACAAAACAATGCCATTTAAGCTAAATAAGCTGATATTACCTCCATGTCGCAGACTCTGCACTCCACCTATGTGAAACAAAACAGAAAAATATGGCGCTGCCCGGCGGTTGCCCTTTCCACTACCAATAGCCGCCCTTAGCCCTCGCACTACGCTTCTAAGTCCGCACTTTAGTGACGTCAGCTACATACAGAGGCCGTGCGATCTCCGTGTCATCAAGGGTTCATAGGTTTAAAGTCCGTGAATTTGGGACATGACTTTTAGGAAGGCGATGTGTCTCATTTAATTTACGGAAACGCTCGAACATAGATGCTTGTACCACTTTCGCAAAGAATTTCTAAACTTTTATGTCATTCTGTGACGTAACAGTAGCCAGCGTCATCTTCAACTTTCATATCATACTGTGAGCGTCACAGGCGTTTTCCACCGAATGTAATGGAAGGTATTGTCACATTCCCTATTAATGTAAGGGTAGGCAGCATTAAAGCTTTGTATAAACGCACGAAACTTCGATCAGGGATTTTCTACATTTTCTTACAAATAAACATAGTTGTATATTTATTGAAAATTGTAATTTTATGAATTTGGTATTTATCTGTTATCTATCTATATTTATAAAACAGAAATTCACAGGTAGATCCGTAACAGGCATTCCTCATGAAGGTACTGTAACTGTAGGCAGCATCATCATCAACATCAATGTGCGTTCCTCACCGACTTTAACAGTAGGCAGCGCCGTCTACATTGAAAAAGGCTCCATCAGGCCGAGCTCATAGCTACTGAAACCTCGGATCAGACTGCAGACACAAATCGTCTAAAGATATATACAGAAATTACATTTGCTGTTGGCCATGTTTGTGTGTTAGCACAGGTAATTTCGTCACACGCATATCACAGGAGTGTGTTCAGGTTCCTCGTTAGATGTTACTGTAGGCAGTGTCATCATCAACTTTTATGTCATATTGTGAGTGCGTCACAGTCGTTCCTAACCAAATGTAACAGTAGGCAGTGTCATCAGTTTTTTGAGGGAAAACTGTGATCTAAATAATGGCCAGTACTTGTCGAACCGCCCACTTCATCTGCATAGAGATTGCGATTGTTTGGAAACACCGGAGCAATGAGAATCGCACCTAATTTTTTAAAATGTCTACAATACATTGTTTGTAGTTGTTTATAGAAGATGAATGATTGAAAGAATCTCAGTTTTTCATCATTCCCACTTGTTAAATTATGGTTTACTGCAGATGTCATGGCCCAACACTGGGTTACACTAGCTGTTTCTAAATGTGCTAGTACAGGCCAAGACTGTCAGTCTTTGATACAGACAACAAACAGAGATGCTTGGCTGGCTGGCTAAATTGTTAGTCTGCCCTATTGACTCCTCTTTAATGTGAACTATAAACAGGCTGCACTTTCCTGCAAACCAGCACAATTCTCATTTACATATTCCTTGGTCAGCAGTTTGTTAAATGGGGTCTGAACCTATCTTTTCCGTAGCTGTATAACTGCAAAAGACATCAAATTCATCAACTACTATTAAGCAATAATGCTCTAGGTTTATACTTTTACATTCCATCCTTTTACAACTTAAGACTCTGTCAACTGACCCAGCTTGTAAACCTGCAGTTATGGTTGTAACACAATAATTGACACTGGTAATCAAAGAAAGTATACAAACCATCAATTCTTCTCAATGACCTAATACTGATTAGTGAAGGAGCCACTGAAACATGCCCAGCTATGCCACGATTATTAGACCCACACCAAATGCAGGCTCTCTGGATTTTCTTTCCATTTCCTCTTATAATGAACTGTAGGAAGATTGTTCACTGTTCTCGTTGCTCTGACACTCCTGCATATGCCATTCTGTAGCCTAAACCAAAAGAACCCTCTAAGAATTGTAAACTTCTAACAACAGTTCATAGTGGTAACAGATCAGTGTATAATGCATCTAGTACACATACCATACAATACATATACAGTGGCTTGCAAAAGTATTCGGCCCCCTTGAACGTTTACACATTTTGTCACATTACAGCCAAAAACATGAATAAATTTTATTGGAATTCTACGTGAAAGACCAATACAAAGTGGTGTACACTTGGGAAGTGGAACGAAAATCATACTTGATTCCAAACATTTTTTTACAAATAAATAACTGCAAAGTGGGGCCACTGTATTTGAGAAAACCTTTTCTTTTCCTTTAACTTCACTATATATTTTGCCATAGACTGTTCGTAATATGAAGAAATAATCTATTACAGCTTTATAGTTATATATAATATATATTATATACTTATATATGTGATTTAAGACACAGCCTTTTTGTTGTTTCAACTGCCCTGTTGTTCTTTGGTGTTTATATATATATATATATATATATATATATATATATATATATATATATATATATATACATTAACTTAACTTGTTACTACAAAATGCCATACAACCTCTTGTGTTGCCCAAATTTAGATTTCTGACCAGCAATTTTACAACTGGGCATAAACTCAAATCTGAATGAACCTTAAACTTAAGTGTTATAATATGTAGGTATAGTGTTAATTCTTGTAGTTCATAATTTTCCTAAAAAATTATCAACTTTCTTGAATAGGCCCTATACACGTATTGGCTATGTTTCTGAGAAATGAATAAACACATCATCATATCTCATATCATAAATATTATTAGTTCTACCCAGTTGTTAATGCCTTATACTTTAAACCTGTCAGATGATTACTATTGTAATTATAGAGCTTATCAGCTGAGGCCCATGCATAGGCAACCAAAGATGTGGACTTAAACTGGTTGTTAGTGTTTGTATACTTGGGTCACAGCATTTCTAATGGTGCCTTGTGCCCCCTGCTGGCTGTTGTAACCTTAAATCTCCACACACACACACACCAACGTTTTTGAGTCTCATATCACAAGTAATTTGGTAAGTAATATCAAAGTTTTTAATAACACAATACCTTTTATGGGTTTGCAAAGTCAGGTCAATTTATAACCAAGCTCCTTAAAATTAAAGACTTTTGGTAAGGTTAACATTTCCTATGTCCAAAATTTATACAAACTGTAAAAATCACTGAATTGGTGCCAACCTTTCTTAGCAAGTATCCGCATATTACAGTGAATTATTTTAACAGTCCATTATTTCTGGTTTAAAACAATCCTACAGATGGTGCTATAACTCTGTAAATAGGTGATATGACAGACATCCATAGGAGGCTACAGAAAGTTTATGGAAATGACACTTTGACAAATTGACAAGAGCAATAGGAACAAGATGGATAAAGAAATTTAAAGAAGCAGAAAGCATACATATGTAGTGGGAAACCTTCAGCTGCAACCACTGAAGGGGAAATGCATCGCTTGTGATAGAGACTACGTTGTGTAGTTCTGGAAGAGTTACTCTACAGTACCAACATGTGCAATTTAAATATGAATTTCAGTTAATGAAACAGTTATGCCCACTTTTGCATAACTTTTGTTACAGCCCTACTATTAAACAGTTTAAAAATAATTTTGCAAAAAAAAAGACAATGACTAGACCTATTCTGTATAATATAATAATTAAAATATAAAGTTTGTACTCCCACATATATTTTATAGTTTAAATAAAACATATGTGTGAATGTGTGAAATTTCACCTTTTAATGAAGGAAAAACTGTTACAATTGTGTTCTCTTTTACTAAAGGAAACATTGAAAACTATTTAATTCATCATACAATTTTTTACTAAGAATACAAAGTCTACTAAGTCTTCAACATTTCTCTTGGTAAAAACACAGTATTATTGTAAATTGTCAATTAATTTAAAATTTTTATAGTCATTATGACAGAAATATATACATTTTCAATGCACAGATTGTTCACATTTTTAAACCTCTTGCTCACAGTGTAATAGTGTAGTGTAGGTGTGTGCTATACAAAGTCTGAAGTATACATTGATTAATTTGTTGAGAAGTTCTCCTTACTTCAAAACATGGCTATGTCTGTAGTACACCTGTTTGTTACACACCTTTACTCTTAGTGCTCAGGGGTGACATTGTCCTAGAGATATTTCATAACCCACACACAAATTCACTTGTACACTGTAACGGCTTATTGCAAGCTTTTAACATTGCGTGCTCAGTTTAATAATGTGTAAATATTACAGCAATAAATATTAAGTCCTTCTTCTTCAAACCTGTTGTATCCCGCTCAGTATAGTGTCAAAAAAACATCATTATTCTGGTGTCACATGTTCAGTCTAGACCTGCTTGTTCATTATTTATTTATTTACTTATTTATTTTGTCAGAACCTTTCATACTGATCAATTCTAATTATAATTAGATTTATTTGTGACAACTAATGCAGTTTCATTAACATTAGACAAACGTCTTTCCATTTTAAAGAACATTATATACTATGTGCATATGTAATTTTTTTTTAAAGGGCAATAAATAGTTTGTAGAAAAATTGGGTATAATTACTTAACTGGCATGTCCAGCTTTAATTGGCCTACATCGTTCTACTGATTTACCATTTCCTTTGTAAAGAGAATTTATCTGTACATGCCACTGTTGGCAGAAAAATGTATGACGTAACCCACCGATCAAATGGTGGCCAAAGAGTCACCTTTTCTGGGTTTCAAGACAGCACTTAAAACAATAATTAAGCCAAGTTTTATACCTCTCCCAGAAACCCAAAGTATATTTTGCAGTCTCTATGCCTTACCAAGGCCTGACAGCTGCATGTTTAGATAAATCTTAAGAAAAGAGCAAGCAGCCAATGTGCTTTTCATCTAGGCAATAGATGATGCAATAATGTTGTACAGTAGTGTGAATTCATTTATCTCTTTTTACACATAGTGTGTGGTATTACTGATGTAGTTCTGATGCAGTCCACAGCTATTACTTTTGTTGCACTCACTCACCACATTTATAACACATTATTTATGCACTGCAATAAAAAGCTGCAAATGAAGCATTGCAAAATGACCAGGAAAGGAAACAGCTGAAATTCCTGTTATATGTGCACTTTAATCACCAGTAGAGGGCACACTGAGACGCTCTGTAGTGAACTACTCTAAAAACTAACTCTGCTTTTTTTTTTTTTTCCAAAATCTATGTGATATACAGTAAATGCCATTAATAAACTGTAGAGCCTTTTGTGAAATTATACAGTAACCTTTTTTTTTAGGTAAACCAAGATGAATTTTATTTGTTCTTGTTAGTGCTTGGGTTGGCAAATAATCATTTTCTTGTTCTATCAAGACTAAACTACAGATGTAGACAAAAATTTTCAAACAGAAATATTGCTCATAATAAGCTCTAAGTGTTATATGTATATGCTTAATACATCAATCAATCTTTCTTTAATTAAAATATAATAAATATGTAAATAATATTTAAATAATAACAATTCTACTACTACTGCTAATACTACTACTACTAATAATAATAATGGTTATAGTAATCATAATTATTATTGCAGCTATAGTGACCAGTCTCCCTGGACTTTTCCTGTGACCCTTAGATGGAGCTGTTATCCACAAAACTCTCTAATAGTTTTAGATTGCAAGGGGGAATTTCAGTTTCAATTTATTCCAGACAATAAATTCTTAGTTGCCAACCTTATCATTGTCTTTTGCATTGGCAAACAACATAATATAACATATTTGTTCACGGTTGTTTCATAAAATCAAATCATTGATTGGACTAGATCCACCACTGAAATGTCTATTAACTTTAAAAAAAATAACCCATATGTCTTGTCTATGTACATGTGATACATTTTAAATAATAATCATTTTTATTCACCATGTTGAGTTCTGAGCTTAACCATTGAGCATTTAACCTTGGAGAAAGAAAGCACATGTTCAGCTTGCCCATCCTCCCACACCTCATTAGCATCAGCCGGAGAGCCAGGTTATAAGCATCTGGTTTAACACCAGCTAAACTATACCACACTAAAGAGCACTAAAAGTGGTGTCCTAACTGATAAAGTGTCAACTCATATTAATCTCTCCTATTGTGAAATGGGGAAAAAATGGTCTGTAATAAAAATTGGAAGTCTGTGGAATTGTCTGTGCTGTCTTTGGCTGTGTTCAAAATAACACTTTTGTACTCTGCACAGTACTGTAGAATATACTGTATCCCACAAAGTGTGTACTGTATATTTTCTCTTCAGGCTAGGTAAACATAAAAACTGTTGAAGGACACAATAGTAAATACATAGAAATACAGTCACACCTTAACACAAAATATTATTCAACACATTTACATAGAAATATCCATAAAAATTAATCTGATAAATCTAATCTAATAAAATTATTTACACATAAACCAAACAAACAAACAAACCTACAAGCAAACAAAAAAAAATCCTATGAAGCCTAGTAAACAATAACTAATGAAATAAAGTCACTACTGTATCTGGTGTAACAATGCTTTGAGGACTCTTTAGTATCAGGTAGAATTTGTGCAATTTAACAAGAAAATTAGCTACTTAGTTTTACTGAACACCCTGCAGGATTTTAACTATCCTCTTTTTTTTGTGGTCATGTATCTATATGGTGCTTTCTTTACTATCATACAATGTTAATTTCATTAATTGTTTGTTTGATTTTTTTGTTGCAACTTTTAATTTTGTGGTGGAGTACTGATGTTTGGAAATTGGAAATGTATACTGTACTCAAGTTTATCCTAAAAAAAAAGACAGGCTGCCACAGACTTTTGCGTAGTGCTGTACAAGAATATTTTTTAATTGGCTTTTATTTTGAAATCATTATACCGGCATTGCATTATGGGATATAGTATATTGGATGTGGATCTGGTCCAAGTATTGTTAGCTTAATATAATATTCCTTGGTGTTAATATGATGTGTTTCTTATATGCTACATTTGAATAAAGCTTAGTATGAGTAGTTTCCAACAGCACGGTTATTAATGTAATATGGATTTTATTACCTGTATTTCACCATTATTTTGTAAAACTTTTTAAATAAATGTCACCAATAAATGTTACACTTTTAATGTAAAAAAACACAGGTTTTTATGGTAAAATTCACATATGTACTATATTAGAAATAGTTATATGATTTGAGATACACCTTCATTCTTAACACTTCACAGATGTAAACAGGATATTCTCCAGTTCAGGGACATGGTAAAGTGCATAAGATTTTCATAAAATCGTAATGCTATACATTTAAAATCTAAAACAACATTTTTTTATAACAGTTCTAAGAAAATTATGTGCAAGTCATGCTTATAGAATAAGATAAGGAAAATAAAAGATTTTGTTACATTGGTAAAGTTATGGCTCTGTAAGCTCTTCAAATGGATGAAATATGCTTAATGTGTTTTTGTACTTACATGATGATTAATGTCATTAAATATTTATCATTAAGGTATTGAATTGTAGGGAATAAAGTTTGTGAAGGAGAAGAAAGAAGGAGGCAGGAAACTACCACTGCAGTGAGAAAAAGGTTGATGATAGAAATGTCTGAGTGGAAAGGGAGAGGGAGGGCTGCTAGGCTGAGGGAGCACTGGGGGAACACTGGAATGTTCCTTCCCAAAGTTACCTTTGGTGTTTAAAACATATATATAAATATAAATTCAAATCAAAGTAATCTTTAAAGTAAAAATAAAAATAAGCATCACAGTAACATTTAAAATGCAGAACGTGTTTTTGTATGATAAAAGATTGATGGCAAAAAATATTTGCCTGCAAAAATGAGTCTGCTTTCCTAAACTTAAATGAGTGTCCCAGATTACCACACGTGGGCAGGAAATGGTTTTGGCAAAAATAATGCTAATGAATGCTCCTGTTTCTCATGAGAATGATCTTAATTCTTTATTCTCATATGATCAGACAACAACTCAGGGTTGAACCATAGGGTTAAGGTTAGGAACTCAACTCAGGTGTTGAACCACTAGTGTGTTCTTGCAAAAAAAAAAAAAAAAAAAAACAAGTTCCCAACACTGTACCTAAACACTGTTTTTCTTGCTCTAACACACCTGATTTAAGTTAATAAACAAGATAAGAGATCAAACATTTAATTTCACTGAATAATTGTGTTAAGTGCACTTTTAATACGGAATTATTAGCAAAATAAGTAAATGTATACATAAAATTGTGTTCATGTTGTACAGTACAGTATGTTTATATGTTACATGCAGTGAACTGAATAAATTCAGTGCATCACTTTTTATCAGTGAAACGGAGCTCCCGTGTAGAACCCTAAGGTGGCGCACTTCTTTCACACAGGTCAGGAGCATGTGTGTCCTGCACATTTCCTCTGCTCTAATGTCCACGTCGCCTCGGAAGCATCGAAACGAAATAAGTAAAGCAATCAGAGTCAGCTGGAGCAGCGAAAATACTAAAACATGCAAGGTTACTCTAGGACTGCGGTTGGAGATCACTGGCGTAGACTACTATATAACATGCGGCTTTGTTCGCAGCCCCATATGCACATCCTGGAAAAGGCAAACCTGCGCCAAACCCCCGACACGGACATACGCAAGTGGAAACGCACAGGAAACGCAGAAGGGCAGACGCGGAAACAGACAGTGACCGTCGGTGGTGTTTAAGCTGGCGCTCGCGTGCGAGTAGAGCGCACATGGCCGTGTACTGTGTATGATGGAGAGCGCAGCGCGCGCTGATCAGCAGCTCTCCCAGGAATTGAGCTGCAGAACAATCCGCGCGCATCTGTTTCCTCCCGCGCGCACACGGCGGAAACGGCGCGTAAATCCCGCCGAATAAAAATAGAATCGACGGTCCTGTTCAAAACCGACTGCGAGACTTTTTTGGGCGGAATTCACTTATTTTTTTCTTTCTCTCCCCCACAAAAAATAGAAAAGTAAAAAAAAGACATTAGTTTTTCTCATGTTTGCTGGACTTAACAAAATCCCTTTAGGTTATAATTAGGCTATAAACAAGGACTAACTATAATAACAAGAGCTGTATTTTCCATCGGTTGAAAATGCATCTATAACAGAGGCCCTATAACCATCAATGAGTTAACATGTAACTACACGTGAGAACAAGAGTTATACGCTAAAATGTGCGCTGCTCTGTCTGGCCAAATGTTGGATGTTAAATCAAAAATTGTCTGCTCTGAATGTTTATGGAAACTTGAATGGCTGCTTTTCCTGAGACTCGTAAACGTCTCTGCATGGTGCTCCTGCACGGCCAAACACTACAGACATGTGCTCATACTGAATGCTACAAGCAAGCTGCAGTTCTCCAAATCCCTGCATATCAACTGAGTGGATCAGACAGATCTCTGATTGGGCGTCAAGCCAGGTCATGTACTGCCTATGTGCTCCTTTTCCTATTCCTCTGCCCTAACATTTACTACATTTACGTTTTAAACTTTAAATTACTTATCTGGTTCATTAGTCTCTTATTAATTTGCAGAAGTGTTATTGCTGTCTGAGAAAAGAAAAAGAAAATACAGACAACTTTATGGTACATGCAGAATGAGGATACACCTGCTTTTGTTTGGAATAATGCATTCAATTCAATTTTACTATAAACATATTGAATAAATGGCAACAATGTTGTTTTCAAATGCTAAAATCCAAAATAGCAATAACTTCTGATGTGGTTCTTATAGACCGTCAGCAGGCCTGGTGTCAGATGAGCAGAGGTGAGCATTACATCAGTTATAGTTAACTTTAGCTATAGGCTTTTTATTTTTTTTAAAAATGTGCTTTTGGCTTTTGGTTTACTTTTAATATTCAGCTACTCTGTTAATTGTTCTAGTTATCATACACAGTATGCTTTTTAGAACAAATTCTAAATTACATAAACATTTTTGTGAAATTAGGGAGATTTGTTTTAACAACACATGAAATCAGTTTCTGAAAAATCACTATTGGTAATTGTAAGCTCAGATGTGAACTGAATGAGCTGTTACAAAATCATTGCAATTAATTTAATATATTATGCATTGTATGGTATCTTCTCCACCTACACGCTAATTGCATAACTATGTATTGAAAACAAAGACTGTTATATTTTTTACTACACTAATACCTCCTATGTAAAAGCTTGGCATGAGGGAAATGTTATTACTTCTTTGATGCATGTAGCATGATATATAGCATGATATACTGCATCTCTTTAGGTAGCTCCTATGGTTTTCACCTTCTGCCAGTTGATGGTATCGAGTACACACCTATGGGCACATGCACACACACACACACACACACACACACACGTTTGTCATATTCTACATGTTGGAAATTTCCCTTGACATAATTATAAAAGCATTAACTAAATTAAGGATAGCTTTTTTTGAAAACACATTTTCTTGTGGGTATCAGCCAAATGTTCCCACAACATTCGTATCCTTGTGGGCACATTTGGTTTCCACCAGGATATAAACATACCCCCAACACACAAATGCTATTATCCACCTTACTTTGTGACTTTCAAAAATAATTACCTTTCTAGCTATTCATTTAGGAATTTATTGTGTAGTAAAATCATTCCTATTTCTGAAAAACGAGCAGGGTCATATGTGCTAAACTCCAAAGAATTGATTAATGCAGCTAGCATGCATATTATAGTTTGTGCTTATGTGCTACATTTTGTGACTGGAGCAGGTAACCAGGTCCCAGGCGTGTGTGGGGGGTCTTATCTGTGTGTTAGCCTCCACCTGGACCATGCATCGCCCGAGCCAGCCTTGCTCCCCTAACACCCTTGCACACGACAAACGAGCAGGAAAGTGCTGCTATGACAGTTTTTTGGGCACCGCGGCGTGCTGATGAAGTCGTGAGGAGAGGAGAGGAGAGCAGGGCAGGTGTTTCCTGCATCCCCAGGGAAACGGTAACTACACCTGCCCGCCACGGACAGAACACATGATGTATCGATGGAAGAGGAACTGACTCAGCGAAGTGGCGACACTACCTGGGGCTGTGCCGCTCTGGACCAGATTGAAACACGCTGTCATCACACAAACAATAACGGGCATTCATCTTTTAGCAGGCCATAGTGGAGGTTGTGGCTCGCTGTTATGCACTGGAGCCATGTGAGACAGTGGTGAGATTAGGGAAAAAGAGATGAACATTACTGCCCTACTGAACCTATATATTATTGAGCATCATTCATGTGATGGATTATATCCTTAAATAGCATATAGATAATTTGCTTACATAATAGCACAATTAGGAATGCCTTAATGTATGGGAGCGTGGAATGAATCAGACATAGGTATCACATTTGTGTACACTGAATAACCAGGTAGCAAGGTCAATAACAGAATTAAAAGTCCAGACTTTATCAGAGTGGTATATACTGTAATATCCTGGTCAAGAGGACACAGACACAGCTGAGGATGATCAGGTGACACCAGGGTGGAGTCTTTGCCAGGGTCAGCCAATTGGATGCTGTGGGGTGAAGTCTTTTAAGGTGGACCTCCATGGTTGCATTGTGGTCAATACAGTTATTTTCAGTTTAGTTTTTTTTTTTTTTTTTGCCCAATGAAAAATGCACTTGCAAAAAATCTTTTGTAACCTTCATAGTATGGGTTAAACAAAGTACAATAATCATTGACCTTAGTTCATAACTTTAAAATATTGGTGCAGTTCATAATATAGTCAATAGAGGGCACCTTGTCCATAAGGCTGGCACAAGCCAGCCTGTTTTTTCTTTTTTCACCTCTTAAAAGGGGTGAGGTGTGGGGGATGTGGACTGTGCTACAGGGAGGTATGAAAACAGAGTATCTCTATTATTTGCATACAGTAGGTATATTCCATATGGAATTAGGAAACTATTTTTCACCCATGAAAGCCTTATTATACAGCCTTATTATGCAGTGTCTACAGTGAATACTAAGGCTACAATCAGGAATATGAGGTGATGCAAGCCAAACTGAACAGGCCTACAAAATACAAGGATCTGACAGTTATATATGGACTTCAATATAATACTCAAAAAGCTCTGAGGCATATTCAAAATTGAAAGCATAATCTTATCTAAAAGTAGCACTTTGAAAGTGTGATAAAAGCTGCTTTGTGTCGCTGCTGTCTCTTCTCTGCATGGCAATAAATCTCACCCTGGAATTATTGTTTACAGTTGAAATTAATGTAACACACATTCCTCTGCAGCTAATAAATTAGAGCTTCTCTCATTAGCATCTGAATTGATTTCTCCTTAATTCTCACGCACAGCACACACACATACTACACATGTGTCTCATAACCATACTGTAACACAAAAAGGGTGGAAAAAAGCAAAAAAGACAAAAGGACACACTTAAATTAAACCAATGAATATAAAATTGTGGAATACCATTGGTATGCAAATGCTGTATTGTAGTAATAAAAAAATAGTTGACATTCTCATTTATTTTCCTCATTGTTCTATATTTTTGCTTGTGTTGTTTTTCTTTCTAGCTCCAAGTTTCAAAGTTCGGCTTTGTCTGAGTAACTGTGTGCAGAGATGGCTCTTTCCAACATCCCAGAATTCTTTATATCTGTGTGCTTAGCAAAGCGTGCCAGAGTGAGGCTGATGGAGACCAGATTAGTTGGGCAGGATCACTGATGATGACCCTTGCTTTGCATTTGCTCATACAAAACTCAGAGCAAAGCATGCATAATAAAGAACAGGACAGTGCAGGGGAAAAGTTATGGCTTTGGAACGTGTGTGTGTGTGTGTGGAGCCCTTATAGGTTGGCAGCATTCTCCTGACCTGTGCTGTATATCTGGCAAGTGTACAGCATTAAGTCTGTTGAGAGACCAATGCCCAAACCACCAGCCATGTGCCTGTGTGAGAAAAGATGGGTTTGTTTCCTTTCCTTTGTTTTTAAGAAAAAAAAGGATATGTACCACAGTGGGGTATGTGTTCCATTCATGTTATTTGCTATTGGTTCTGGAGCAAGGTGTGTGTACATGTATGCATGTGTATGCGACAGAATGGGGTGCGGGTTCCTGGTCCACAGTGGTGTTGACAGATTTAGAGGATGTTGCAAGCCGTGCCGGACAGCAGTTGACCGTATTGCGGATACGTGTGACATGTAGCGCTCCCTCGGCGTCATAGAGTGATGACATCCTCCCTTTAATGAGCAAAGTTAACATGACCATATCAGAGGTGCACAGAGCTGTGAATCAGCTGCCATCACTGGAGCACCACACAGGAAGGATTATGTAATGATATAAATATCTAAAGAGAGGGCTTTAAATCCACACAGACCTCAAATGGCCCTGCAGACAATCACCAAGCCACTACACAATTTTCTAGCACTGGAAGTACCAGTACATAGTTGAGGACTTTGACGCACATCTGCCAACTGACATTGCCGTTATCCGTCTGCTGGAATTTGGAAAGAAGTATGCAAAATAATTGAAAAAATAATAATTCCAAAGTTTTTGGAAGTAAGTGCTCCTCTGTCTCAACCCCATCTGTTTGACATTAACTACACATTCAGCCTTTTTGGCTTCGCTCTTTACTTTTTTAAATACTAAACATTGGTCCATGAACTTAAAGTTTGCAAGTCTGCAGGTCCATAACGCATTTGATCAAAACACACACACACACCAGAACTGCTCAAAATTCTCCATAACACGAATCTCACCACACTGAGCAATTTCATTATTATATATAAACACTTTCTATGAATCTTGCATGATAGTTGTCATGGTGTATTTAATACCAAAATATAAGATTTTACTGTACATGATGTATAATTGTTATCTGGTGTATACAGTAGTTTTTATTGATCATAGTAAAAAGAGACAGATGCTTACATGCAAAGCTGCTACAGTATGACCATATAATTTTTATTAAGCTTTCACTACAGCAGGAAACTCTAACAATGGGTTAATATCAGTACAGTAATAGTTTAAAAATACAAATTAATTAACACTACTTGTTAATGATTTCTAAAGTATACCTTGCCATAGCTTTAGCTGTCATCCAAGAGAATGCTAACAATAACCTTAACCTTAAAGCTATTAACCTAATTTCCATCTGATTAAAGATTTTTATTTTAATGAGTGTAGCTGACAAAATACTGTAAATAGATAATTTTAGGTAATTTTTATATTATGAATCAATATACTTTTGCGGATCTCTGCAGTCACACACATAGACGCGCACACACGCACACACACACACACACACACTGTTCATAGGCCTAAGGGCCCTTTAAGCCCTTGCAATGGTGCAATAGAGTGTGTCTATCTCTCTGGATGGAGCCTCCGGCTGGCATTTATCCTTAGCCGTAATGTGATTGTGCTTTACTGCACAGTGCCTTGTAATTGCTGACTAGTCTGTTAACCTTTCAAATCAGCACAGCTGTGCTTCTGGAGATGAGACTGATAGTGAAGCAGCACCCTCCACACACATATGAGCACACACTTCAATGCACAAGGTGAAAAGGAACAGTAGTCTTGAAATGTATTCTAACAAGTGATTTCACTTTTTATTAAACATGGGATTAAAGTAATCTGATTTTTTTTTAATTGGATGTACTTAAGAAGATATATTAGCAATCCAAAAACTGAATTATTTAACCCTTCTAATTCATCAATTTGACCACCCACTTTAAAAGTACAGTAATCCCAAAAAGGACAGTTTTCGTTAATTAAAAATGGTATGGTTTATATTAGTTACATCCAGAATTCATTTGGATTTGCGCTGGATGGATTTTTAAAATTATTATTATACTTCCAATTATACTCTTGCGTCGCACATTATTACCACGAAAATAAGTCATTCTTAATTATTGCATTAGCATAGTTCTCTCATAGGCGTGTTGGCTCATCTCGCATACAAATATTTGAATGCCATTCACCGCAAATATGTTGTGTCTCATCATTGCTCAGTGTGATGTTGCTTTGTAACCCACTTGCACTGTGCTCTGTGTCCCCCACAGCCTTTTTTCCCTGCATGACCCTCACACTGTGCACATTAAAAAACTCCAAAGGGCTTGGGGTAAGTTCTAATTAGATCTCATAGAACTAAATCAAATTCATTTCAAAGAAAGAAAAACCCATGGCTGGCTCTCTATGCTTGTGTGTGTTCTGCTTAATTCAGTAATCTAACAATGCCGCAGAGGATGGAAGCTACACAGACTGTTGCTCTTGTAGCTCTGTGTTTAACCTTGACGAGTCAATATGATACAGGCACAATTTGCTTATCTGCTCCTGACACCAGCACTGTACAGCTCACAGCAGGGCAGAGTGAATACGCCATTAACATCTTTCACGAACACATCATTCGCCCTCGCCTTCTCTTGCTTACAAGCACCCGTTAGACTCACTAATGCTGAGCTGATATAAAAGGCTTAATGGAAAACCTTTCAGTCATGTTTTGCTTTTATTCCTCTCTGTGCGCCTAAATTCCAATCAGTATTCATCCATAAGCATTGGGTCATAATGGACACAACTTTTGTCACTCTTTAGACCAGGTATTTAACCACCAAGAACACTGATGCGTGCTTGCCAGTGCTATCAATGGATCAATTAATCAAACTGTCATGTGCATGTTTCAATCTCTCATTCGTTCATTTATCTACAGGAACCATTTAATCCAGACCAGAATTGTGGTGGATCCGGAGATCATACCAGAATACATCCTGTATGGGATGCCGGTCCATTAAAGGGATGTTTTTGTATGATATATTAGTTACACAGACAAAGCACACTAGGACACACACACACACACACACACGCACAGTGCTTAGGAATGTCATACTCATCTTCTATACCGCTTTATCCTGTATTCAGGGTCGCTGGGAGCCTATCCCAGGAGGCTTAGGGCATGAGGCAGGGCACACCCTCAACAGGGTGCGCACACACATACACACACTATGGGCAATTTGGGAACAGGAATCAGTCTAACCTGCATATCTTTGAAATGTGGGAGGAAACCGGAGTACCCGGAGGAAACCCACAAAGCACGGGGAGAACAGGCAAGCTCCATGCACACAGAGACAGGAATCGAAGGTGCAAGGCGACAGTGCTAACCACTACACCACCGTGCCGGTGCTTAGGAATGCTAAAGGGAATTTTACCAGAGAACATGGGGTCTCTGGTGTGTATGTTTACCCATGTGTCCTGGCGTGCATTTGTTTGTGTAACATAACACAGAAGGCCAGGCCTTTGCCTGTCTGTGAGCCATCCATGTTGCTGAAGGTGAGATGATGTAGAGGCCTGGGAGAAAGTTAATTTCTCTTGATCACTGTGTGCAACCTGCAGCCTTAATGGCGGCCGTAATTAATTCTGCTGATGTTAATCACCAGGGCTGGTCCCCACAATTATCAGCCTGCTGCAGATGGGCCGCTGAGCAGACATGAAAAATTAGGAAAATGAATCTGTAATGGGGTGGCAGATCTAATCTACGTCAGAGAAAACAAAGTTAGGAAGAGCGAGGAGCTGCCGGAGAACGGGTGAAAGCCCACTGCACAAGACAGGCCCTTGACAGAGCTGAAAAATGTTAGCGTGTCCGAAGTGTTTGGTAATTATGGGCCATTGGATTCCTCCATTGTTAATTTATCACAGGAAGAGAGGTGAGGTGGTGGATATTGGATAGAGAAGAGTGGAAGTGCCACGGTCACATGCAGCTGTGTCACTGAAAGGTTAATCAGGTTCTGCTGCTGGTCTGTGTGGCCTGCACAATCAACTCCCAATCAGCAGCAGAAAAGAAGAACCAACTGATAACAGTCGAGAGACAGTGAGAAAGAAAGAGAGAGAAAGAGAGAGAGATTCTACTCCCTTTCTCTGTCTCACCATAGACATATACACTTTCATGCATACGGGAGTGATCGGTACAGTCACAAACACTGATTCGGGAATAACGGAGAGATGGTTAGTCAGAGGACAGACCCACCCAGAGGACATCTTCCCTGCCAACGTCAAACAACATTACACCAAATACAGCTGATTAATTGGAATCGTGAAGGAGTAATTTTTCATGCAGCGGCCTCGGTCAGGCAGCTCAGCTCACTGTCACTGCTGTTTGCTGGCCTTAATTACTCTCTCACCTATTCTCTCTTTAATAAGGCATGCCACAGCCGCCTCTGAAATTTGGAGGGTTAAGGCGATTCATCATAATCATTGTTCTAAAGCACTGGGAAACTCAACAATAGACTTAGCTCTCTGCCAACCACAATATAGCTTAAGTATGTTATGGATGAGGTTTATAATTACTTGTGCTATATTTTCAACTTCCAATAACCGCATGCAATCAAGTAAGGTGGAAAAGGTTATTTTATCATCAAAAAAGGCAAGCACTGGAATTGATTGCATGCACCAATTCAGAAAATCAGTTATGCAGAAAATAATAGCTCCAGGGTAAAAAAGTGATTGAAACAAATATTTGATTTTATATTTTTTTTCCTTTTACCCATGGGCTCCATACACGTATAAAATATTTTTACACCTTTCAGCTGTCACTGGTTCTTAATGGTTCTTTCTGAAATGCAAAGGTAACTTATAAGACTATACATTTGAAAGAAGATAACAGATCAATGAGTGACCTATGTCTTGTCTGTGCTTTGTGTACTAAAAACACTCAATAAGTTGAATAATTGCACGTCTCATGCCCAGGTACCTGCTCTGTGTATGGGGGCAGTCAATGGCTTGATTACTTCACCCAAGACCAAGTTTTTTCCAATAGTCATGAGGGGTCAACAGCTCGTTTAATGCTAATGACACACAGGGGAGATGGGCAGCTCTATAGGTGAGAATCAACCTATAATAACAAATGAGGAGGAGGAGAACACTTATTGTTCTTCTTTGGCCTGGCAACACAGTCCCATGACCTGCATCCAGGTGTTCCATCACTAAGACACCACAACCACTAGGTCCACCACAGACACTGTAAAAAAAAACTATACTTTTTCAGAAAAAGTATTGCTGGACATTGAAAAAAAAGCATAATTTCTTGTTTTGATAAAAAGCAGCTATATAACACTTAGGAACTTGTAGGAGCAAGTATCTTTTTGATGAAGTTGACTATATTTTATATGGCTAATTTAAATATTAGGAAAAGTTATTTGTGAACGCTCTTAACTGGAATGATAAGTCCAATTAAAGGCTGGCTTATTGCACAAAAAAAAGCTTAATGGTTAGTAATGTGACTGAGGGTTTGAAAATGTCCTCATCTCCTCTCCTCCTGGCTTCCCTTACCATATTTGCATTTTTATTAGAATGGGTGAGTATGAAAGTGAGAGGTAGGATAAAGAATCATGAGAAGATCCAAAAGCTGCTACATCTAGTTAGAGTTAATTGAATGTATTCAAATGTGATTCATAGAACAATTACACTCGCTTCCTATGCATGAACTGCAATTATTTAAAATATATCGGTACTCTCCATCCTCTGTGCTCCCCCCCCCCCTTTACTCTCTGCCCTGAAACTCATTCTAAATTAAAAATTGGACTAGCCTTTGTTGGCCACATTGAAGAAGAATCGATGACTGCATTAATTACGGCTATTCATTACCCAAATAAACACTGGGCTCACACACAGTGCTGGGCACAGATTTGGGGATGTTGGTTCCCCAGGTCTAAAGCCCCAGTGACATTAATCTGATGCATAGGGACAACAAAACCTCTCTTTGCAAAACTGTTGTACAAAATCAAGAGGAGTCCAGACAGAAAATAAGACATTACTGAGAACACTGATTAGCAGTGTTTTCATTTGTCTAACAGCTTTTTCCAGAACAATGTTCAAACACATAACAGAGGTTTATAGGCCAAAAAAATCCTAAGGAGTGTTAAAACACTCTTAATCACCGAACATCCACTGACCTACAGGCTCCAGAGATTCAGACCTACTGCCACAATGCTCCAAGTTGTTTAAAAGGATTTTTTTTTAATTCCCTGTAGACATGGAATGCAAAGTTGGAATAAAAATTACAGCCAGCTTTCAATTTATTATTGAAGCAATAAAAATGTCATAGTGGATATAGGATTGCTTCTGTGACAGCAGCTCGATAAAAAGCATTAAAAACGTTTTTGCACTTTACTGCAGATATAATAATCTACTTTCCTATTTCTCTAAGAAAAGTGAAAGAAAAGGGTGTAACCTCTGGTCACATTACTGTAATAACAATCTTAAGGCTGTTTTACCCTGTGTGATAACAGTAGTCTTATAAGTTTATTGTGTGGCAGTATGTATGAGATGTGCAATATAATATTATGCACAGTTTGGATTTTTTTTTTTACACTCTAAAACAATACTGGAGATTTCAGAACTATAAAACTACACATATGGCATTAGGTAATTAAGTAACAGCGATCACAACATCAGTTGTTACGTAAGACATGAAGGTCACCTCTTCTGGAATAGCTCTTGCAAAGTCAGTATTTTCCAGTGCATTTGCAAAACCTATCAAGCAGCATGATGAAATTGGCTCTTATGAAGACAAATTCCTGGAAAGCATGACCAAACCGTCCCTCTGCTGCAAAAGAGAAGTTAAGAGTTTAGAGTTACCGGCCTCAAAAATCTCCAATTTACAGCACCTCATATTTGCCGTTATGAAGGCTTTACAGAGCATGAGTAGCAGACACATCTCAATATCAACTGTTCAGAGGAGATTATTGCATGCTTAGGATGCCTTCAGCATTGTTTTACAACTATCAGGAAACAACATGGAATCAGAAGGTGTGCCCAAACCTTTGAATAGTAGTGTCTGTGAAATATATCAGTGAGATGAATCAGTTCCTTTGTTTGCTGTACTATGATTAAGATTCATGCCCTGCAATATGTTGGCATCCCATGTACCTTACATTGTGCCTTAAAGCTAAAACTCAGTTAGAAAGGAGTTAATTTGATTGATTGGGATAGCAACAAAAGAGCATAAATAAGTGCTTAGGTAGGTGCATGGTGAAGGGGTAGGTGTTCAGACTTGTTTGAAGACTGTCAGTGACTCTGCTGTTCATCTAGCCAAGGTGTATTCCACCATTTGTGTGCCAGTTAAGAGAAGATGCATGTCTCCCTTTATTTTTTTTTAACTTTAAACTATTTGCCAGTCAGACTCTGTACCCTGTCAGGTACAAGGATAAAAATACACAATGAAACTATAATTAACTATGAATAAAAAAACTATTCTTTCTGTCTGTGGCTAAGCTTCCAAGTTTTTGATTGATACTTACAGTATGGTGGGTTGTGTACGTGTAAATGACTGTAATCTGTGTGTATACGCCAAATTACCTGTTTCTGCTTTTTTTATATTAAAAGGTTATAAGTGGAACTCTTTCTGAGATTGGTGTGTTGGCTATGCTCTATTTAGTACCGTCAGCATAGGGCAGTGGTAAAGGACATACAGTAGCTCCAACATAATAAAAGATCAGAATGATAATTATGGATAACACACATGAATAGCTGTTGATTGCTTGACAGCATAAACAGGATGTCTTGGAGCGTGAGTGTTTGCGAATGTGTGTCTGCATTCATGTGTGGCTTTGGAGGATGGGGCATGGTTTTACTGGATATGTTGGCTGGGACTTTGTGTTGGAAATTATCTGACAGCTTTAATGTTTTTTTTTTTAAACGAACAAACAAACAACAACAATAACTGCAGCTTTTATTAAAACACTTACTTATGAGCTGAAATTATAAATTACTGTTAACATTAGCGTAGGAGCCAAAAAATATATCAATACCCTTTTATATATATATATATATATATATATATATATATATATATATATATCTTATTTCTAAGGTTTTCCGATGTATAATTCAAGTAATATTGAGTTGGTGCGGGCAGGAAACAATGGAGAAACAATTTTCTTACCGTCTTAACGTTAGTGGAAAACTTATTTTTAAATGTTTAAGGAAACACAAGTTTAGTGTTTTACAAGTGTAATATAATAGAACTCAAGAAGCAATTGGAGTTTTGCATTTTGTTTGATTAAACTTCCATTTGTTAAACACATTTTTGACAGGCTTCAAACCTGAAATTGACAGGATTTCATTTAATCCTGGACTTTGCATCTATAATTAGAGTTAGATTTAGGGTTAGGCATAACATTAATTAAATTTGATAGGAATTAAGGCAATTAAATGTGCCCTACATGGAGAGAAGTAAGCTGTGTGTGTGTGTGTGTGTGTGTGTGTGTGTATGTGCATACACATATTTATGTGCATATGTGTCCTTTATTTGTTATGATTGAACACATTCCCACAAAATGTTAAATTACCATAACAAAAGCACACATATATTTTTTATACATGTACATTTTACTGGTTTTCTCAAAGGAATATAAAAAATCTTAACAGCACAACAGAGGCCAGTCATCTTCCCAGTGTTGGCCGTTTCACTGTGCTAACTGAGGGAGAGCTATGTACACGATGTCCTTTCTGAGCAGGTGATGATGACATGCATTGCATTCCTAATCAACCTGTCATGATGTAGATACTGAGTGCTGGCTTGCAGCCACCTGTCTAAAGAACTTAATCCATTTTATTTAGACGGCCATACTGTACTCTCTCACCTTTCTAGTATTGCATCATGGCCTCCTGGTTTCTGCTGACCTCTTTTTCCATGTCAGTCAGCACATTTTCAGTTTCAGTTCTGATAAGCAGGCTAACATGTTCAGACTAACTTACATCATACCTAACAGAAAAACAAGAACAAGAACTTTTACATAACCCTATGTCCAAAACTTTTTTTCTTATAAGCACTGCTGGTGCTGGTCAAATAAAAATTTTAAATATGAATGCAGCAAAGAACATGAGAATAAGAGAAACGATCCATTTTTGGGAAGAAATAAATTTTTTGGAACAGGATATGTTGTTGTAGTTGCTGCCATGGAGACCTCAGAATACAAGCCCACGCACTTACAATGTTTCCTTTTCTTGATGAAGTTCCGATTAACCCTTGACTTGATTTGGCATTGTAAGTGTAACTTTCATGACTCACGAAGCATCCATTTAAACAAGTGCCTAAATTAGTGCATGCAACTGGAACTTAAGAAGCAAGAATGCAGTATACAGTATGAGACTATTCTTACTGTATGTCTAGGTCAGACAACATAACAAGTGCAACAACCAGCAACCACTGTTTCTGTATTTAAAAACACTGTGTTTGAACATGAACCCTAAACCTCCTGCTGATAAAGGCACAAACTAATTTTTACTTACAGTTATATAACTGTTAACCTGTCCAGGAGGTGCCAAATGTCACTCAATTTTATTTAAAGGCAATTGAGACATACTGTAATTAGGCCTTAAATTAAACATAGATAGAAAAACAAACTCTGTGGTTCAATTATTACTAATTATGCTGACACATTTTGATCTGTTTGTAAATGTTTAAATTTACCAGTTGAAAGGTCAATGACTAACGGCTAGTGTTATTAGCTGTGTGCTCCTGAAATCACTATGGTTCTGTATAAACATGAAACAGAATTTGACACTGAGTGTTTATTTACTGCCTCAAGCTGAATGCTGGTGCCATGAATCATCCTTAACTAAATATAATTTATACAGAAGGTGGCTGGATAAATGAGCTTAATGTCCTATTTTAAAAGCATTAACACAGTGGATCATGCCATGTTTAACAAAACACTGCATATGCAAGCACTGAAATAATGCACTATTTATATAAATGCAGCATTTTTTTAAAGTTATCTGAATTTAGGTAAAATCAATACTACATGGTCTGCAGTCTAGTCATGATTGGCACCTCACCCAGGGTGTAACATTTTTCTCGTGCTCTAAGTCTTGAATGCCTTTTCTGTCTTTGTGACACACAACAGGAGAGGACTGTATACCTGTATACATACTATACTGTATATTAAGGTATATTAAGCTGGAAATACAACATACAAAGCTTCAATGGAATTGACCTCATTAATACAGTATGTTTAATATGATCGTGCTTATATAAGTGGGTTATCAATTGATTGAAAACAGAACATCAATTGCCCACAGTTGCTCTCAGTTTGTATACCAAGTAATATTGTTTGAGGGAACCATGCACACAAAACTGTGCATTTGCAAAAAAATAAAAATAAATGTGTAGTGTTGCTGCCTCACATCCATGTTTGGGACTCCAATGTGAATCTGAGCTTGGACTACAGTGTGTTCTCTGTGTTTGCGCTTCCCTGTCTGTGTAGCTTCCCTCCCACTCCACAAAAACATGCGGGTAGGTGGATTGGCTATGCTACATTGCTCCTAGGTGTGAATGTGTGTTTATGGCACCCTGTGATAAACTGGTGTTCCATTCAAGGAGTATAACCGCCTCAATTGGAGTGTTCTTGCAATAAGCACAGATCCAGAAAAACAGCATAAAGCAGTTACTGAAGATGAATGAATGTTTGAATGATTGAACGTCTTTGGACTTGAAATCCTCATCACTGCCAGTCTTTTGTTTTAAACAATGAGATCATACATCAGTACAGCTGATGAGTATACAGTACATTTATGATAAAAGATGAAAGAAAGCAGCGTTCTTAGCTAGCGATCATTCGCCAACTACCAACGATTTAATGATTTCCTAGGTATTTCGAAATAAAATTTAAGCTTCTTGACAGACTTGCTTTCGGACAGAACACAGTATGGGTGCATTTTATTTTATTTATTTTTTAAATGTTACATATGATACAGACAATGTGCTTGCTTAAGAAGCTACTTCTGAAGTTTATGCAACATAGAAATAATCTTGCTTCCCTTAAAAATTCAAGTTGCTAACTTTAGCCGGTTTGGAGAGATGATTTATGTACCCCCCCAAAACGGCAATTTTTCAGCGTTACACTATTTTGCTTCATACAATAATCATTTAAAATGCATATTATTCCAATTTCTTTGAGTATTGATACTTATATTGGCATAAGCTTCTAGAAGCATATGGCCTATAAAATTGTTGCTTAAATTGTTTTTTGGTAAAAGCTTAAAAGGCAAAACATCTGTAGTGTCCATAACCATGTCAAATTCATGTTGCAATATTTTTTTAAATAATTTTGCACTTTAGAATAATACACTTTTTTAGGTTTATGCCTTTTCATGTGAAATCTAAAGTTTCATCTGAGTGACAACTAAGATCATTGAAAAATTTGCATTCAAAAGTTATGGACACTACATAAAAGGGCATGAAATTATGTTTAACCAATGTGTTTCTTTTTATCTGATAAAAATATAAATGTGTATGCATATTTACAAAAAAAAGTAGGCATGGATTGGAAGATAAGAAGCATTAAGTATTGTTAAAAAAAATTAGTTATATGATCATATATGATAATTAACTATTTCACCTACAGTACGTGAATCACGTTTTTCACCAATTCCATGTTTTGTTTACATTTCATTAGTGATTATTTGGAAAAAAATTAAAAACATACTAAAATGTTAATATTTTTAATTAAATAATTATGGAGGCATAATGTAGTAATGCTTTTTAAAATATATATATATATTCTGGGCTTTGTCCAGACTTAGGGTGAAAATTGTCTATAACTTTGGTCATTTTGTCTCTTAAAGATGAGATCAATTGTAATCACTTTCCAGTATCTGAAAGACTGATTAGTTATGCATAAAGAGGTGGTTTGACTGGCCCTGATTCAAATGTGTTACTAATTAAAAATCAATCTGAGGGCCATTAGCTCACACAGGCATGTGCCAAGGTAGTATTTTCAGCAGAGATACTATAATGAATCTGGAACAGAATTGAGGGGCTGCAAAGACATGTTGCATCACAGATAATAGGGCTCTCTGCTTAAGTTTAGCTTTACAACTGATACAATGTGTAAAGCTGCTGAACATGTAGTCTGACTTAAATGATCCACTTTTCCTGAGCTGGAGAGCAGTGAAATGAATGTGGCTGTTCATTGCATGCGAGGGGCTCCATAGATAACTATTAAAGGTGTATTTGTTGCCTAGATGTGCAGGCGGTGGCGGGAGAGCAGGAGTAGGAAGGCATTAGTCTGCTTTAGCCTGAGTGCTGCTGGATCTTTAGGTGATAAATGTTTGTGAACCCTCTGCATCACCTGGGGACTAGCAGCACACAGGCCGACACTCTGGAACTTATTAAACTCACACAGGCATATTTCACACCAGCCTTGGAAAAATCCACCCAATTACAGAGGTGATAGCGGTGCTGGAGTCTGCCAGTTCAACATGCATGCATGCTCTGTGGGAGAGCTTCTGATGTACTTCATACACCATGCATAAAGAGCATGAGAGTCTTGGAGAGTCTGTTATAGAGCATGGAGCATTTTTTTAATGAAACATTTTTTCATTTAAATAATTTGAGTATTTTTGAGAGCTGATTTTATACACATGCTCTAGCAGTTGAGTCATGCATGTTAAACATTTTCCTTAAAATCTTCAAACTTGTTCCCTTAGACTCGTCATACTGTCTTTACTGTCTTTGTGTTTACTGTCTGCCCAGTTCTGCAGGATAACAGGTAATGCTACATTAGCCACTGATTAGACGTCAGCAATAATACCTGGTGATGTGAAAAGGAGTTCACACAACAGCTGACATACATCCCATCATTACATAAACAACATGTCAGAACATGTGGGTATGACCCCACATTTATGATTACAGCGAAACATTTCAGTAGTAGGAAATAATTAGATTTTGATTTAGCCCAAGTAAAGAAAAAAAAAAAGACAAATTATTTCCTTCAACATTTTGAAGCGTTTTTTAAAAATGTACTTTACTAATAATCCACATAAAGATATATATATATATATATATATATATATATATATATATATATATATATATATATATATATATATATATATATATATGTATATATATATATATATATATATAACATTCAGGAAAATCTTCATGTAGCATTATACCAGTTTTCTTTTCTCTTTTACTCATTCTCTATGAAACCTGGAGCCTAACCCAGAGGTCTCACGCACACACAACGGCAAATGCCAACTAACCCAACCTACATGTCTTTGTCTACTGTGAGAGAAATCAGCGTACCTGAAAAGGAAACCCACCAAGTGGGAATCGAACCCTCAACATGTTAGACCACAGTGTTAAACACTACAACACCTTGACTATTCCTGTGTTGAAATTACATGTATCTGTGCAAAATATGTCATTATAGATTTATGTACTGTATATATTCAAGATTTAAAGAACTTTATTAATTCCAGAGGGAAATTGCTTTTTTCTTTCTTTCAAAGATTCAGAGAACTTTATTAACTTTATATATATATATATATATATATATATATATATATATATAAGTGTTTGCACACGTTAGACGGTATGCTCTTTTGGTTAGAGACGGGTTAAGAAAAGAGAATGAGAAAGCGAGAGAAATCAGTGAGGCTGATGGCATTTCTCAAGGAGAGCCCAATGACATGGCTGTCAATGTATTCCCTATTTGAGTGTATTTTTAGACCTGCCTTCACAGCCCTCATGCATATTTCAGTATATCTTTTGTATATTAGCAGCAGAGCATGCTCCATAGAAAGGAACAAGTACTAGCACAACAGGACTATAAGAAATATGTTTTTAAATCCTCTATCTGACAGAGTCTCTCAGTGCCACTGCAAATGCATCCACTTTGACTTTCAATAGCTAGAAGAAGAAATCCATTAATTGAATTAGGAGACAAAAACAAAGAAATGACATTGACCTTGGTCGCACAACAGAGACAGCTATTATCATGGGCCCATTTCCATGCACTGAACTCACCTTTGATTAATTAATGCACAAAAGTCTGTATACCTTGCTTGCAATAGATGTGTCTGTCTCTCTCTCTCTCCCTCTCTCTCTCTCTTTTACCCTGTAGGATGAGTTGGATATTGTTGAATGAACAGTTGAACTGTGGTGGCATCATGGTCTGTAAGAGAATGGCGAGATGAATGCTGATGGGAGTCACTGGTGCATCTGACTGCAGATATATCACCACTCAACCGTACTTTATCTCATATAATGCTTCAATTTTCCTCGTCTGATTAAATCAAAGTTTATGAAGCTGTCATTGCCTTGCCCATGATGGTGCCATAATTTAACAGTAATGCTCGCATTTTGGTGACATCAGCTGGGTAGGATGAGAATTGTGTCTCAGGGCAAACATTGCTGAGCTGAGATCAGCTTCATTGCTGTCACTGGACTCTGTTAGTGTGATTATTGAATAACCCGAGTCTGAAACAGAAGGATGCAGTAAACATGTCCCCAGGAATCCCAATGCTTACCTGCTGCTCTGAAATTCTCCTTGTACTGTACTGCATTTTAAGGAGATACAGAGTGGGACTCTGGGGATTTTAAAGAAACCAGACAGCTTTTTCCATGAGCTCTGAGTTCTGGTATGTTGCTGGAATTTTGCTCTAGAGAGGATATTCTACTTTTTGTGTCCATATGTGAGACTGTGTGTTTAAGCATGAGCGGCGTAGTGCTGCCTGTTGTAGTGCTGCCGGTTATAGGAAAGTCTTTGAAATGTAACTACTGTAGATGTTAGATGAGATTTTCTTAATAAAGGTTTACGAATCCCAAATGAAACAGAATTTAATTTATATTAGTACACAGTAAGTATGTAAGAAGTAAGTAAGTACTGGTGCATTTTGTACATACTGGCAAAACAGTATGTATACAATATACTACATAGTTATACGGTACCTAAACATAAGTAATGTTGTACTGGCACCAGAATAATTACCGAAAGATCTTTTTCTTTTTCTTCTTCTTTTTACTATATCACACATTCTCTATATCAGTTATCTTATACAGGGTCGCAGGAGGCCAGGGGACTTGGGGTACGAGGCGGGGTATACCCTAGACAGGGTGCTAATCCAACGCAGGGCCAGATGTGGAATGTAATGAATTGCATTTACTTGCATTAGTGTAATTGAGTAGATTTTTTGTGTACTTCTACTTTTTAAAATAGTTTTTAAAATCTATAATTTTAC
Organism: Channallabes apus; assembly: GCA_030522415.1. Classification (NCBI taxonomy): domain Eukaryota; kingdom Metazoa; phylum Chordata; class Actinopteri; order Siluriformes; family Clariidae; genus Channallabes; species Channallabes apus. Next base: position 36,286,529 of record CM060109.1, on the reverse strand, counting down.
CATTACTTAAATATGTTTCATTTAAAGTATTGTACTTCACTACATTTTAAATCATATTCGCTACTGAGTAAAAAATAAATGAATGAAAATGAAAAATAATACAAATAATACAACGGGGAAGGAAAAAAATTGCACCCAGGAAACCACTGCACTGATTGACTGATGGAGAAGAAATTCACAAGAACGATGGAGACGGACAAAACAGATGTCAGTGATGCAGACACAGCTGAACGTGAAATGCCAACAAATTCTTATGAAGCGAACCCCTGGTCATATTTAAGCAACCACTTTGATTTCAAGCACAACAAAGGGAACAGATTGGTGTTGCATCCCCCATCCCACCCCCGCTGTTAAAAAAAAGTAACTGAGTAACTTTTACTCTGAGTAAATTTTTAATGAGCTACTTTTTACTTTTACTTAAGTAGATTTTTATAAGACATGGACATTATGGACAATTTGGGAATGGCAATCAATCTAATCTACATAGTGTGAACTGTGTGAAAACCAGCGTACCCAGAGGAAACCCACCCAGCACAGGGAGAACATGCAAACTTCATGTACACAGGCCAGAGGCAGGAATCAAACCCTTACTTTCAGTGTTTTTCCCTGAGGATGAGTTGTCAGTGTCACAAAACTTCATTGGAAATCTATCAGATCCACTGAATGGACCAAATTTTTCAGGCTTGTTTGTGAGGTGGCTGTCATATACAGTCCTGTAAAGGGAACAATTTTCATTATTGACAGTTGCTGCTATTTGTGTATGTTATGACCTGGTCTAGGTGTGTGTGTGTGTGTGTGTGTGTGTGTGTGTGTGTATAAATTGGCTCCTGTGAGGTTTGCTGCTTGTTGAAATCTCTGTGCTGTAAATTGTCGTGTTGGAACTGGTTCCTCTCACTGGCGCCAGCCAGCCTTTCTCTCTCTCTCTCTCTCTCTCTCTCTCTCTCTTTCTCTCTCTCTGACGATCAATACCTAATTCTGCATCTCCATGGCAACGGTGATGTCAGGCATGGTTGAGTCCTGGCTGCTACCACAAATCATTTCCTTTAAGCAAAGTGTGGTGTAATCGAGTACAGTGGGGCTCTCTCTTGGAGACATTCATTATATTCCTTGGCTGTCTCTCTCTTCCTTTTCTTTCGCCTTGTGCCTCTGTTTTATTATTATTTTTTCAGGAGTCGGCTGACCCCTCCAAATAGGACAAAGGTTACCATGGCAATGTGGCTTTGGTTCAGAGCATGGTCAAGCACAGAGCGGTGTGTGTCTGGGTGTGTATGTACGTAGGAGGACAGGGTTAGAATATGAAATGGTGGACAAGAGGAGGCGGGGTTAAAATGTCCTATATTTATGCCCTGCATTGTTTCACGTGGCAAGAGAGCTGACACTGAATTGTTTACAGTGATATACATGTGCAGGAGCAGATGACCAAAGCCTCATTGATCAGGTGGTGATTAGAGACCTGGAGCACTTTCTTCTTTTTCTGTATGCTTGACCTTTCAGTTCTTTTAAAATGCCACTTAGCCGTGTGTCCTTTTTTACCCCAGTCCTCCAGGCTAGGTGCTGCAGATGACTAAAATACAGTCACCATGATAGTTAATTTCCTTGATTAGATGAAATGTCTCCATATCAATTTTCTTTATTGTTTCAGCTTCGGAAACGGGGACAGCAGTTTAATTTAAAACATTAGCATATTAAGGGAAGCCTTTAATGACTTATTATACTTTCAGATTTATGTATTACTGGTCTGAGGTTGTAATGCCCAATTGTATAATAAAGTAAAGCACAAAATTTGCAATTAATTTAATTGGATTACAGCTTAACTCAGGACAAAAACAAATAGACCATCAGTATGGATTATGAAGTCACAATTATATTGTTTACTATAAATATGCCATTGGCACAGCCTGAAGTTCATGCATCATTTTCTCATATATGACTGATCACCAGCTTCACACTGTACAAAAGATGATAACTCTTTCAAAGACAGGATCTTCGGTTTAATTTACTTACGTTTGGTATAGTTTATGATGCTAGGAAGGAAAATGTTGGATCACAAAAGAACAAAAATATTATATTCTGTTGCATGGTATTTCACATCAAAATATATAGTTGTTTTGCATTATACAATTTATAATTGCTGAGAGTGATGTAAAACATGTTTTTTTTCTTTCATAGTTGCAGCATTTTACAAGGAACATCAAAGCCATGAGTGACATATTTATGTCAAAGAATCTTGACTGCACTATGCAAACAATATGCAAAATGATATTCATTCCTTAGCTCTAAATTTAATTTTATCTGACCTCTAAATGTGTATTTGTAATTGATTGTATGTTGATTTGCTTTTGAAACTTGTTGCCATCATCTAAATGGAGATGTGTAGATGCAAAACAATTTGCCTTCATTGCTATTCACTGTGTTCTGCAGAGGGATAGGGGAATGAAAAATGATTTGGTTGATTCTTCTAATATTATTGCACCATCCCGTTTAGATGATTGTAGACTTCATTAGTTTCAAGATAGAAAACTCTTCATATCTTCACCAGCCAATTCTATTATCAGACAGTGTTGTAATTTTTCATTGTTAATAGTCACAAATCCTGTGGTGAAATCTGACCAATCTGATTTCCACTATCTTTAAGCCTATTACAATGAAATGAATCAAAGTGATTGGTCATATATCGCTCTCTGCGAAGACGTTTTTTTTTTTTTTAAAGAAAGGCAGTTTTGCAGCTCAAAGAGCGTGTGGTGTTTAAAGTAGGAGGGTGATTGTGTTAGAATTCTGTTTATTATACATTAGTTGTGTCCATAAATTGATTGTACATACCATTCCTTATCAGTAGGCCATGTGTATTGTTTTAGAAAGAGAAAACTTATGCTGAAAATATGCAAACAGTCATTATACACAGTGAGATCTGCATGAATTACATCCTTCTGGAGTACACACTTCACCCTTACCTAATATGCTGATTACCCAAATGAATACAAGCTATTTATAGAAATGTTCATCATCTGTGTGAGTAATAAATTATTGAGACTACTAATAAATATAATGCGTTACTAAAAGTCTCTGCATGTGCCAATTCTGTTTTTCCTCTTGATATATTTCATAAGAATATTGATGCTGTTATATATTTTTTGTGTAAGATGAAACCATAGATTGACTAAGCCCTGTTGTGTGTAAATTCCCTCATCAAATCTGTGCAGAGATGTATGCAGGTCTGGCAGCTGTCTGACACTGATGTATGGCTGTGCATGTGTACTGTCAGGCTAGGATTAGGTTATGTCAAAGCCGTCGCTGTGTATTTACCCAGCGGTCACTCTGTGTTGTGCAACGCCATAGCATTAGTTTCACCTGCCAGTCTCCCAGGTTTTATCAGAGTAGCACTTAGTGGGAAAGGAGGAAGGTCATCCAGACTGATTGTTTTAGCAAGATAAACTCAGCCTGACTTTAGCAGAGGGATTTTCTGTAACCATTAGCAAACTGGGATAAATCAGAAAAATCGAAACAGAACAACCAAGCAAGCAAACAAAAAAAGAGCAAAAAAAAATTATACATTTTCTGTGTTTCCACGGTATGCTCTGAAAGTGGGAGATTTGAAGTGAAATTAAATAAATTATGCAGAAGGTAGCATTTAAATAATAGTAATTCAAGCGATCTTTATTTCAGGTGTATAGCATGGTGTCCTAGTCTTCACAACATTAATTACCACTGTAGATGTTTGACATATCGCTGGATGACGTGTTTTCGAACAGTGACCCTGAGAAAGGTCAATATGGCCTGTGTCCTTGTTCCAGCGCCTTCTTAATGAGCGGTCTTACAACCCAAGGGAAAATAACAGTAAAAGATTATCTCTACATCATCGCTGTCTGTCACTTGCACACTCTGCATTTTCTTTCAATTTTAGTTCTTTGGGAACTGTAGGAGCCTGTCAGGTTCCTGCTCTATTCTGTATATGTTTTATATTAAAAAAACAAAACCTTTTCTAAATTTTCTGAATCCACATATAGGGCACACAAGGAAAGGAAAATTCTAAAACTGGCTTTTATATTCTTTAAAAAAAAAAAAAAAAACTTAGATCATATTAATAAACTTGCTATTAGGATGTTTTTCTTTTCAGACATTTTTATAAGTGAGACCAGTCTCTTCCTGCACATAAGAGAGCCTAGCCTTTTATCTACTATAGATAACCCGTCATGTATTTAAACATAATTAACAGCGATCCGTGAAGCAACACAATATACTTTATGCCTTCTTATAGCTCCAGTGCTGTGAAACGAATAGCTTCTGGAACAGCAGCAGACTTGTTGAATGGTCAGAGTGAGGAACAGTTCTGATTTGCCGTGGCTTATACTAAGCCGCATGTCCAAATGCTCTCTCCCTTTATAGAGGATGTGCTGCTGTAGTCTGTGTGGAATTAGCCTCTGGTGTAATGCATGGCTTAAGTTATAACCCAGTTTAACAATCCCTTTGCTGCCAGTAAGGGCTGCACAGCAACTTTTATTATGTGTCGCATTAAATAACGGAGAATACCAGGCCACCTTTTTGGCTGCACTACTACTGAGGCTATGCAAAGCTTGTAGGTCCAGATTAAGGTTCATGGCAAATTTACTAGAAATATATAGTGTGTTAATGTTCCCTCATTATAACAAGTGACAAAAATAACATATTTCTCAAAATAACATAGGTATTAAATGTGGAGAGGAAAATATAAATGATATATAGAGCTCGGGATATGATGTCATGCCGGAGAGATCCACCATACCACTGGTTTATTAACTGTTATAATGCATTAAAGCAAAAGATTTTATTTTACAGATTAGAGAGGGGAAAAAAGATAAAAAGCATTAAGGTGTCCAGGGTGACTTACAGACACAACAGGCCTTATGTTTTAGCAGGAATACAGCAGAAAAAAAAAATTGTATAGCACGTTAATATACCTTAAATCAGTGTCCTTGTTTTAAGTATTTATTTTCCATGGTGCCATGGAAATTTACTTAAATCTTAAATGATCAAATTACATTAGAAAGCTTATTAGATGCTACATCCTTGTCTCTCTGACTCTCGGTACTTCTCTTCCTTTCCCACCCCTCTTTCTTCTCTTTCGGTTGCTTTATCTCTGTTAACCTAATTACATAGTTATTTATATTTCCATAGCCTGAGAATGTGATAAAATCATTAACAGATAAGCTAAGATCATTGCTGTGTAACTGTTTGTGACTATGGATTGATGACCTGCGGAAAATGTAATAGATCACAAGCTAAACAAACACAACACAACTAAGTTTCAATGGAATTATCATTCTGTCACAGTTCGCCAGTGAAAAATTAAATCTGTAAGTCTTGCAATCATCCGTGTGTAATTTAAACATTCAGCGCTGCGAGTGACTTTTTTATTTTTATAATGATTAAAAAATTTATCTTTCACATCATGCATAAAAAAGGAAATTGTAAAATAATAAGGTAAGAAAAGACAGCACTCCTTTATCATGAGTTAACTGAATGTTTGGAAGTTAATAGACATACACATACACACATTTCAGAATGTCATGCTGATATGTCCTTCAAAAGTTTATTTTTTTAAAACAATTGGAACTTTCTCGTAGCATGTGAAGCATAAAGTATACTGACTGCCTCTTAGTATGTGAGGTGTTTAGCTGGCATAACCATCCAAAATATATTGTTTTTATTCAGTGCTCACATGAAACAGATGATGAGATTAAAATCAAGGACTTGGAATAATTCCCAAGATCTATAGAAAAGAGGCGCAACATGACAGTACTTTTTAAAATTTCTTATCACAGTGTAACAGTGACTATTAAATTATTTCTCTTGTGAAGAAAATGGCTACCAAGCCAACGCTTTAATCAGCTTACTTTAGTTTTGTATGTGTGTTTTTGTGTAAGTAAGCGAAAAGGAGACCAATAGAGTATTGTATCTTGCCATCGTAGGTCCTACTGTAGATACCTGTGCTGTCATGTGATGCAGTCTCATTAAAGTAGCTCTGTGCTGTGAAGCATGTTATTTTTACCCAGACTGCACCTGGATATGCCTCTAGACTGGCTGCGGCCTGCTTCACCCTCTCTTAGTGCTGTCAGGTGTTTGTTACTGCACACACAAGCGTCTTTAGTCCCACAATTAAAATAATGCCGGTAAAGTATCAAAATAATCTCCTCTTTCCTGGTACACAATTAAAGCATATTTGGCACAGTGTGATTTTGGTCTGGCCTTCTCTTCTGAATGGAGATGGGATTATCTCTGTCTTTTTTACCATGCCCCTTAAAAAATATCATTTGTAAACTCCCCTGTGTAATTATGGAGACCTATGATTAATTGTCCCATAAAATTAGCCTCAGTCTCGCTTTCATTTTTACTGCTACGAATATTAATTAAATTTAACTCTCTCTCTCTCTCTCTCTCTCTCTCTCTCTCTCATACATCCCCCTCGTCTCCCTCTCACTCTTTTTTAAACTCGTCTTTTCTAAAGCACATCTTTTGAATATTCATCATGGATGTGAAAAATGGCCCTAGGCTTGTGCACTACATTAATATAACTTTTGGCTATTCTTATAAATACATATCTGAAATTAAAAGATGAGTCATAAATAATATTTACATGAGGTTGGTGGGAATAGTGCTCCCTAAATAACGTCACATCTTTAAGCATAAGAGGTGAGGAAAAGACCTTTGTTTTCTTGTAGAACGTGTGTCACATTTAAAGTCCCAAATGTTTATTTAACCCTCGTGATAAATGGCAAGTTGAATAAATTCTATTAAATCTTATTCAGCGTATTGTCATAATGTAATGTGGAGAAGCCAATGTCACCTTGAAGTGCGTGCTCAAAGAATATATTTGTGCAATAATATGGTAATTCAAACTTAGCTCTGAATCCTATTAGCATTACAAGCTCTCTGTATGGAACCACTGCTCTGTACCACAGAAGGAGACTGCTCCAGGAACGTGTGAAATACCAATCTGAGATTTAAATTTAATTCTTACTATGCTAATAATATTAACTGGGAACCATAAATACTGTGGGATATTTAATGGCACACCATGGACAGCATAATGAGAACTGTTTACTTGGACTAAACACAGAACACATTGATTTGAAATATATTTGTGAGGCACTTTTTATTTCGATGAAAATCCCTGCAGAATACAGAGCAGAGGAAAGCAACTCTTTATTAGCCAATAGGATCAAATTTATCACTCATCACTCTCACTCATCTTCTATCCAGCTTTATCCTGTATTCAGAGTCACACGAGGCAGGGTACACCCTGGACAGGGTGCCAATCCATCACAGGGGACACACACATACACATACACATACTCACACACCCATTCATTCACACACTACGGGCAATTTGGGAACACCAATTAGCCTAACCTGCATATCTTTGGACTGCGGGAGGAAGCCGGAGTACCCGAAGGAAACCCACCAAGCATGGGAAGAACATGCAAACTCCATGCACACAGAGACGGGAATCGAATCCGGAGGTGCAAGGCGAAAGTGCTAACCACTACACCATCGTGCTGCCTGGTTCAAATTTATGTACTGCAAATTGCCCAATTGGCCCCCATGGGAGAAAACTACCTCTCTGCATGAGTAAAGTATAGAGAAGGATAGAGAAGGATTATGAAGGATGTATACAAAAACGTCATAAAGGATTTCTTGGTGGTGCGGAAATGGGTATTGTTGAATTCTTGGAGATGCGCTGAAGTATGAATTGGTTTCTCTCAATGACATGAGCTTTGTATTGCAGCCTGTGAAAGTATACTGTAGGTTGTCTGTGCCACTTCCTGTTTGGACAGTAGCTCTCTGCAGGAGCACTTGGCCACTCTCCATGGAAGAAATGTTCTCAGAATCGAAGCCTTACCTTGAGTTCGAACACGTAATTGCCAGAGATTTCAGATACTATTGATCTTTTGTAAAAAGAACCTGGAAAAGAATGAGCCAATAAAAAGTAAAACCCATGCAATTAATTTAATTACATGCCATTAAACTGCCTCTGGGGTTCTACTTACCTTTTCCTACTTAGGTTATTTATGCTAGAATGCAATCGGACAATATCTAAATCTTTCTCAGAAACTTATTTTTTAATTGCATATCAAGATATGAACAAATATGTGATCTAAATTTCTACATTAATATATACAGTAAAGTTAACTGTTGGCTCCATACTTCTGTATTTAATTAGATATCGTGCAAATAAATTTAATTGTTATATCCCTATATATTATATTCATGGATTAATTATCGATACAGTATATGATTAACAACAGTGTGCCTAAAATAGTGTGTGTCCGTGTCCGTGTTTGGGTGCGCGCACATGTGTGTGCTGTATGTGTGTGTGGGTGTGTGAACCTGAAACAGCTGTGCTTTTGGGGTCAGTTAGGTAAAGTGTTTTAGCTGCAGGGACACACCGCATGGCTGCACCTGTGATCAACTGCTCATCTGAGAGCTCCGACACATTGCACCACTATGAGTTATGATGCTAGGTAGATCTGAACTACATACCTCACAAGCAAGCAATACCTAACAATTTCTTCACATTCTGCTCTTTATTATCCAGTTAATCAAGACAGTTGTTAGCTTTTAAGATGTGATGTAATGCATAGCAAGTGTAAGTTACCTAATATAAAGGTAATTATCATACACTAATATTTTCTGATATAACAACAATTAATCTATTTTAAAGGTACTTTAGAAAAGATAAGTTATCCTTCCAAAAATATACACTACTCTGCAATTTGTCTGAAAATGGTAGCCTTATTACACATATTCTTTTCATTATGCGGCATGGGGTTAGTACGGTGGCCTTGCACCTCCAGTGTCTGGGATCCGTTCCCACTTTGGATTTGTGTGCGTGAAGTGTTCATGTTCTCCCCATTCTTGCTGAGTTTCTTCAAGAACTCAGGTTTCCTCACATGGTCCAAAGACATGCAGATTAATCTACAGTATTTAGCATCCCCAAATAGCCCATAGTGTGTAAGTGAGTGTGCGAGTGAGAGAGAGCACACCATGGGCTTGTAATCCCATGCTGAGAAGTAATATGACAGCTTTAAGTATAATGGCAACATGGCGTAACACATTTTTGCTTGATTAGCATCATGTAATAATCTGTGATGTACTTGATAAAAAAAAACAACTAGTTGCAGAGAGTTTGAAGCATAAATCATACTTCTCTCTGTAATGCAACCAAGTGAAACAGGCTCAGTTTATTTACTTGCTGATCGCTGACAGGGAGGGGTGAAATATGACAAGAATTTATTGGCTAATAATCAATATAATAGAAGAGGTTTAGAGGCTTTGAAAGTCATTTAATTTTGATGGACTTTGCTGGATTTTTTCTTTTTCTGTTTTAATTGATTAATTTTGATGAATCTTGCAGGAAATATTCTGTGACATAAACAAACAAGGTACAAAAGGTCATTTGGAATTTAATGTAGTCTTTACCAAACAGCAACAAGGTAATGCTTTGTTACATAATTCTCACCTAAAGGACTGCATGCTATTCAACTTAAATGAAGATCAACAAGAGAATACAAAGTACCAACTGTTTCTTACAATGTCCTGAAAATGTAATTTGAAATCCTCATAAAACTCAGGATCAGGATCAGAGTCTATAAATACACATCAATATGCAATTAAGAAGCACTAATATGTTTTACTGTTGTTCCAAATATTATTAAAAAACTAAACTTTAGTGGCTTGTTAACTGGAAATTTAACTTGCACTTGTTACAGATTGACATACACATAATTTGCATTGTTAATATCTCAGATAATTACTTAATAAAAAGCAAAGCCCTATGGAAGTACAACAGTGCCAAAATTCCCCAAAGCAAAATAGAATGTTGAATTACATGAACTGAACAAAAACTTGTTTGACTTTTTTTGCATTGCAATTTGAATAATAAAAAAATCCCTACAGGATTTGCAATGCTTGATATTTTTCGGCACTGAATTTTATTGTGGTCGTATATTTCAATTGAAAATGTAATATAAGTGTAAAAATACTAATGTAACTAAATTGCTGTTTGAAAATATATTTGATTGTTAAAAATACCATCTTCATTATTTTTCAACCTAACACATTCCGGTTGACAACATGCAGGTATTAAAATTCAGATTGACAAAATTCACATCTGGTATATCACAGGACGAGCCATGGATTGGTGAATACTGTGAACCGTTCCGCAGTGTACTAAAAAGTGTGCTCCCTTTTCCCTGTTCATTGTGCAGTTTACTTCGCAGGGAGGTACAGAATTTGCCGATCAGAACGCAGAAATTCTAACTAAATGGCTGAATTGCCAGTTGAGCGGCAGAAAAAAAACGTTATACACTAAAATGTCCCCTTGCTATGGGCTTCCCCCAACCCCACCCACGTAATCTATCTTCAAAGCAAAGCTGGCATGCTCTTTCATTCAAACATGATAGATGTGGTTTTCCTTTCTCTTATGCTCGGTAACTCAAATACAGTCATGTTCATTAACAAGCTGTGATGTCTGTGGCAAGGGGTATTTTAGGGAATTAGGTTTTTCTGCCTCTCAATTGGAATTCCAGCCAGTTAGTTAGAAGAGCTGTGTTCCGATCGGCAAATAGCCTTCACAGGAAGCACACTTCAGCAATCAGTAATTCATTGCCCTTCCAATAATACCCCCCAGATGTGAAGACCTCACTCAATTTTGTAGATCTGAATTTGAAAACTCGAATTTTGTCAACTTTAATTTTAATACCTGAATTTTAGTAGCCTAAATTTTTGAGGTTGAAGTATAACAAAGAGGGTATTTTTGTATTTGTATTTTTTGTATTTGTATTTATCTTTGTTGCTTTTGTTTGCACATTTGCACGTGCACTGTTGTTTGTCTGCTGTCTGTTAAGAAAAAAAAACTGAAGATAAAAAGTCTTCCTTAGATAGTTAGATAGTTAGTTTTGTTAATTTATGTTGTAATTTATGTTAGGTCAGTCTGTCTTGTCTCTGCTAGCCAGCTAACTAGGCCTCTTAGTTAGCTAGTTTAGTGTTTTCTGTTAATCTATGTTGTAAAGTTATGTTGCATGTAGCACCTTGGTCCTGGAGGAACGTTGTGTACTAACTGTATATGTTTGAAGTGACAATAAAGCCTACTTGAACTTGAACTTGAACTTTTAAACAAATGAATATATTTTCAAGCAACAATTTAGTAAGATCAGTATTTTTGCATTCAATTTTAAAATCTTTATTTTCATTTGAAATATACAATCACAGAAAATTGCAGTGCTGAACATTTTAGGCATTGTATATACTGTAGGAATTTTTCAATTAAGATCAAATTCCAATTCAGTTCTTGTAATTAACTATGCTATTTTGCTTTATCAAAGGCAAAACTGTAGTTAGTCAAAAGAGCTGATACAGTATATAACACTCCCTGATTCTATTTTATTTTTTAAAGTTTGAAATAGATTTCAATGTAAAAATATGCATGTGTTGGTATTCTCTGGAACCAGTTAATTGCAAGGCGCACACACACATGCTCACTCAATACGGGCAATTTTGAAATGCCAATTAACCTAATCTAAATGTCTTCGGACTGTGCGAGGAAACTCTAGCACACAGAGGCAATCTATTAAGCATGGGAAGAACATGAAACTCAACATACACAGACCTACACACATGGAATTGCAAGGCCACACACCACAACACCACCATGCTGCTTTCTGTTAAAAAAAATTAAACACATCTTTATATAATTAATGAGTTTATTAGTTCTTTCAATTCTTACATTGTCAGAAAGATCTGACTCATTAGCAGCTAGCGATTTCCATCCGAAATCGTTCAATACCCCAGTACACACCAACAAAACTACTGTTATATTTCTACCATAACAACTCTAATATTTATATGCTTTCCACTATCTGTTTGACAATCTATTCTTCACCAGAGGAAGTATTAAAATAGAGCAGTTTATCCATCTTTATCTATATCACTTATCATGTGTAGGGTCTCAGGGGACCTGGAGCTTATCACAGGGAACTTGGTACACAAGGCGGGATACACCCTATTTACAGTATGGTGCCAACCCACTGCAGGGCCCAAGCACACACACTCACACACCCAATCATATGCTATGACCAGTTTGGAAATGCCAATCAGCCTACACCTGTCTTTGAGTGTGGGAGAACACCAGAGTTCCTAGATGAAACTCACCAAACACAGGAAGAAACATGCAATTTCACACACAGACAAGATTTGAACCCTCAACCCAGGAGATGCAAGGTAATAGTTCTTAACATTAAGCCACCATGTCATCAGAATCAATTCACTTCTGCAAAAACATTCAGCCAGGCATATAACTTGTTTTTTCTTATTAAAAAATCTTAATGATTTATTTATTTATCACCACCACATTGCCAGTAACTACTTAGAATCTACTTGATTTAAAAATCATTACTTAAAAATGTAATAAAACTAAAAAGATTTACTAATAGTAATGATGCGATTGCACAATAATGCTAATTATGGAAAATTTTATAATTATATAGTAATTAACTGTCTTATTAAGTAATTGAGAATGAATTATAATTTAATAATTCTCCACTATTGATTTTAGATTTATTTGCATATTAACATTCTTGTTGTAGTGCCTCATCAGCATTAATGATTAGTTTTCCATTGGCATTGCTGTATAAACCAGGCTGGATTGCGATAACTGAAACTCTAACATAATACTAAAGCAAATACAGTAGATAGAAATCTGATTATACTGATTGACATCTCTACTATTTGGCTAGATGGATTAGGAGGCAGTTTGTTGTCATGAAGACAATGATGGGATGTGGAAGTGGGTTTCATGTAACACAGTGCTGCATTTCTTTTTTAACCTCATGAGCAGGCTCTTTATTAATGCAACACTTCTCTTCCGCCTAATAATCCAACAACCCGATATAAAAATTGTGATCAATGGAGGCAAGCAGAGACAGATGAGGACTCTGTCACCACAAAGACATTGCCAATTTATCTCTTTAATGCATCTCAGCGGGGTTCCCTCTAAAGGAAAAAGATTACTGAAGACTCCAGCACAGACATTTCTGTGAATTGTACATACACTACTGAGGAAAGACTGAGGAAAGCTACTGCATATTTAAAATTCTCTACCCAACTGGGGAAACCAGTGGAGGCATAAAAGTCTAGTTGTATGTGGGTGGGTGAGTGTGAGGGCAATAAAAAACCAAATACTCTTCCAACAGGCAATGTTTAAGAGCTCTCTGAGCCTCAGAGCTAAGCCGAGTTCTGAACAGCATGCCACAGAGCCTAGAGCAGATATAAGCGCTTCTTCCTGTCTTTTCTTTTTCCCTCTTACTCTCTGTGCCTCTCTCATGGATCTTCTTCCCACCTCCTCTCTCTTTCATGCTTCACTTATTGTTCTCTTTCTTAATGATGTTTTACAATTGTTCATTTATCATAACAAATGAACTCAAGTTAATATGTTTGCACAGACGGCCAGTATTATTTACTGATTTTTTTTTTTAGCACCAGCCGATCTGAAACACTTTGCAATTTAATATTTTGTATGCGCTCAAGTATTACATTTAAAGTTTTTATATTCATTGTTTCAGTTTCAGTTGTTGTTTTTTTTTTTTTTTTTTTTTTTTACCAAGAATGAGATTATCTAAGGATTTGTGAGTGCACACTAAGAGACAAAAAGAGGGCCACCCCCCAAGTTTGTATGCTTCTCTGCTCTGAGAAAGTGATTGTCTGGTATTTCACCAGGCCCAAGGTCAAATTTAGCTTGACTCGTAAATTGTTTTGTTTGATGGCCTACATTTGCCTCAATAGCAGGGGGAAGGCCAACCTCATTAAACCGTAAAAGTGAGAACCAGCGACCCTGGGCTGGGCTCACTGCATTGTTGTGAAAGCTCAGAATTTACATGTTGGCTGGAAAGCATGTCCTGTTAATGGTGGATAGAAGGCAAACTGGACATCTATGAGACAAACACGTACAGTATTACTGAGAATAAAGAGCATGAGTTCTTGAGTACTGTCTGTTTCTTTTCTTTCTTTTCTGTATCAAGTGACAAATTAATCATGTACTGTAGCAAACAATACAATGTAAATGAATGATACAGGAGGGACCAGTGGGATATTTAAATAAAAAAAAGAACACAACCAATGTTTTATAAACCATCTTAATTTAGTACTGTATTATTATATCTTTTGCTTCAACAATGTCATGTGGTTAACTGAACAGGAAGGATGCTCTGAGCTGCTAAGAGCTGACCTTTTCTCTGGCAGGAGGCTGGAGTCTCATTCTTACATATGGCAACATATATCCATTATATGATAGATACTAAGATTGTTGTATTTGTTCCTTTCACAGTTTTGATAAGCATAAACGTGCCACATAACAAAGTGAAATGTAAAATTTAAATTTCTAAAGAAATGCTTTCTAAGAATCATTAAAGCAAAGACGATTATAATCAATATTACAATTAATATTATAAACACATGCAACATGATGCGTTGAAACAGGGATGTCCTGTCTTAGACAGGGAGCACTGCTTAAAATTATCAATTTTAGAATATTACTGGGAGTGGCTTAAGTCATTAGTGAAGTGTGAACCATGACGGTGATGATCACTGTGACTTGGGGTTCTGAACCTAGACGCTCCTCCCTGTGGGGCCACACAGCGCCTGGCACAGGCAATTAAACTACAGGGAGTGTAAAAGCACCAGAGACCAGCATTTTAATGACTTCAGAGAGTTGTGATTAATGAGCTCAATAGTTATTGATAGTCATAAACTACACACGATTAAATGCAACCCATTAACCGAAAATCTGGGCATCTTAAATCAGATGTCTCCCTTCTTTTACTGAAAGTAACACTGGTGTAACACAGGAAATTTGGACATACTTGCGAAAAGATTATGCAAAATCACTGACAGTAACAGATTTGTTTAAATAGTTTCTAAGTTGGTGTTTCAGAAGGCATCCTGCAGGACCTATAAAGGTTTAGGCGGAGATTTTCACTAATCTACAAGAAAATCAATTGTGAGCTCTTGATAAGTTACCTCTGGCTCTTTTTTAATGTTATTGACTTAACAGATAGAACTGTTCAATGGAGGGATAAAATGGCTAAAAAGGTAAAAAATCATCTTAATAATGTTTTCCCAACAATCCACACTAGACAAGTTCCCTCTGTGCTATAATAAAAACAGACATTCTTTTCTGAAAAGATAAACCTGATCTGATCTATTGACTCAGATTATGACCTAATGTTTCTGTTAGAATAAAACCTGGTCAACTCACTTAGAGCTGTCATTATTTAACTTAAAATCTTATTGTATTGTTGCCAACATTAAATTTCTACTTGAACTTTGTATAATTAAGAGAGGTTTAATTTATTGTTGGTGTTTGTGTTGATGTCTAATGTGATGTGCTTAAATGTGTTTCTTTTCATGTGTTCAACAGCTTGATGGTTGTGTCTAGTCTATTGTGTGAAATGGAAGTATGAGCTGTGTGTGTGCGTGTGTGCATGTTTGTGTGTGTTGACTAATACTGAACCCTGTTTCTCCGGTGTTCCCAGTGAGAGCAGTGTAATGGTGCTTGCTGAGTGTGCAGGGCAGCCTCAGGGCTTGGGAAGTGCTGCTGCTGCAGCATCGTAAATTGCCTGCTCTAGTCCCTACAGACCCAGTCTACCAATCACTGCACAGAACTGGCCAGCCAGTCACACCCGCCTTATAGCCACCCCTCCCCCAAGATGCACCTCTCATCCTGCTCAGGCCTCACTAGCATAAAGCACACATACACAGAGCTGCATCTGTATCTCATTATTGCAGGGATAATGAGCAGACCCACCTGAGGGTCCTGGGGTGTGAGCCACAATGTGGAAACATGACATGTACAAGAGCACATAGGCCATGTGTTCAAAATGTGACCCAAACCAGCCTGTGAACAAACCCCGGCATATGTAATAGAATGTTAGTGTAGGTTTTTTCAGACAATCATTGTATTGGGCACACATTGCAAGAATCTATTAGACATGCTTTCATACAAACTGAGTGTATTTGCTACGACAGCATCCATGGCAGCTTGCCTTGTTAAAAAAAATACTGTACTTGACTTTAAAAGCTGTGGAAGCAGTTTCAGAAGTAATACACTATAGAGGACCAGTATTGTGTACACCACATTTCCATTTCCTACCTTTCATTAAATATTACTATAATGCCTGATTTCATGTTGTAATGACTGAGCTTTACAATGTCTACATTCCAACCAAAATGTGTATTTTGATGCACTAGATGTTTTTAATAAAAATGTAAAAAAAATATATATATATTAGTGCATTTCTGGGACAGTGTTAATTAAACAATATCAAACAAGAGGGAGTGCTATTGTGCTAGTTAGCAGCACAGCTGTGATCATAGGCATGAGTATGCAGCCCAAGTCCCAAAGGCTGATATCTAGACTTCAAGTGTGATGTTGCTTTTATACATGTAACATTTCTACAAACACCATTTATTATCAGCAGATCATGATTTGTTTCTTTTTTAACCACTTACTTTACTCACAATCTCTATTCTTCCACGCCTAGAGGAACTAACTAACTGTGACTAGTGGAGCTGGCAACCAATAATTAATGTAGTTAACAGGGGTGAGAGTAATTTTAAATTCTTTCTGGTACTAGATGTAGCCATAGTACTGTGTGTAGCCCAAGGCTGATGAAAATAAACCATGGAGATGGTGGACAGTCCTGTAAATCCTGTCAAGTTTCTCTTTATATTTCAGGATAATTTGCTTGGGAATATCACCTACTCTACGATAACTTCCAGGTTTTTGGTTTAAATTCCAGCGTTAAATGGAAAGCTAGTGCAAGTAGTGCCCTTGATTAAATGTTACAGGGGTATGTGTTAGATCCCCCTAGTTGGGGATGTGTTAGAAACTACTGTAGTTAGCTTTGTATCTCACCTTAGGTTTAAATAAAATAAGAGGCAATTCAAAACAACAGCAGTTTTTAAGTAGACAAAGTGTGGTTTAAAATGACATAATGACTTTTTTTGTGTGCTTCAGTGACTGGCTTTGAACACCTGGGATACAGAGTGGGATACCAAGCACTGTTACCATCTATTATTACCAATCTATTATTACCAGTTCTATTTATGCACAAAACATTTTTGATGTTTAACGTTATGGAAGAAGTGAACTTCCATTCTGATATGAATGCCAAATTAACAAAAAGAAAAAAAAATGCTTTCCCCACCACTATGGATTTGCTTCCTTTTACAGTTCTCCACCTGCAATTTTGATGTAATATAAAGGATCTGTCACTGTTAAAGGTTTTGATGTAAATCACAGTGTATTTGGTCTCATATATGATTTGAGTCATCATCAATCAGTATGCAATAAATGATGGGTAATTTCACCCATCAGCTATATGGCAAGTGAGTGAAACACAATATAAATTCAATATTGTGTTATTTTATTACTCTATTCTTATTTAACATTTTAATTTATGATTAAACATATTTTATTGTTAAACATAGAATTAGAAATAGCTTTGGAGAATCATGGGGGTAATAATAATAACATACTGTACTGTAGTTAGCCTCATACACTGATTTGAATTAATGTATCATATAGTATCATGTAGCACTGTCGCCTTGCACCTCCAGGGTCTGGTTTCGATTCCCCGACCAGGCTCGATTCCCATCTCTGTGTGCATGGAGTTTGCATGTTCTCCCCGTGCTTGGTGGGTTTCCTCCGGGTACTCCGGTTTCCTTCCACAGTCCAAAGATATGCAGGTTAGGCTAATTGGCATTCCTAAATTGCCCGTAGTGTGTGATTGGGTGTGTGAGTGTGTGTATGTGTGTGTGCCCTGCGATGGATTGGCACCCTGTCCAGGGTGTACCCCGCCTAGTGCCCGAAGTCTCCTGGGATAGGCTCCAGGTCCCCGCGACCCTGAACACAGGATTAAGCGGTATAGAAAATGAATGAATGAATAGTATCATGTATCTTCTTATAAATTTACAAGCTTAGTACCTGTTTGGGGCGTGGTGGTGTAGTGGTTAGCACTGTCGCCTTGCACCTCCAGGGTCCGGGTTCGATTCCCGTCTCTCCCACAGTCCAAAGATATTCAGGCTAATTGGCATTCCAAAATTGCCCGTAGTGTATGAATGGGTGTGTGAGTGTGTGTACAGTATGTGTGTGTGCTCTGCGATGGATTGGCACCCTGTCCAAGGTGTACCCTGCCTCATGCCCTAAGCCTCCTGGGACAGGCTCCAGACCCCCCGTGACCCTGAATACAGGATAAAGCGGGAAAGATGAGTGAAAGTGAGTAGTATGCTTGGATTTTAAATAACTTAAAATTGAAAAATTGCTCAATGTAATACTCCAGATATAGTATGAAACATAATTAGTAAATGAATATCTCTTCAAAAAGGAGATAACACAGGCGCTGTGTTCGGGAGTTTTTATGGATCCTAGCTGTCAATAAGACAAATTTATCTGCATTTGGCATCCCTCTGGCTGCGATACAACTCCTTGTCTTTTGAATCATTTTTAAGCCTCAATAAAACTGATAAATTTTTTTAAGCTTCTGCTGTGTCTGTACTGTATATGTTTGTAGCATGTAAACAAGGAACCAACCCTCCCAAAATGCTGGAATGATCCCATAATGCAGCGCAAAGTGATGTCAATTCTCAAGCGTAGTAAGCCTACACAGGCCTTATCTCTGTCCCCAGATGAAACACTCTCTCTCTCTCTCTCTCTCTCTCTCTCTCTCTCTCTGTCCCTCTCTCTCTCTCTCAACATAAATTATGAATGGTTGCTGTGTTGGTTGTTGGCTACACCTAAAGTCTAGATCCCAGGCATCTAGCCTCAATCTCACACAGATAATGAGCCCCATAAAGCCTTCAGACTCTAAGAATAAATGTGAGCTGCATTAGCCCACTATAACTCACACGCCATGCCTCTAAGTAGTAGGAAGAATTATAAGAAATGCCTTTCTCCAGCATTGATCAGAACACTGGGAAAAAATCTTAACACTTTTAAAACCCAGTAAATGCCTTTAATCCTTTCCTCTCTATAGGTCTTTCACCTTCACTCTTTCTCTGCCTTTCACACCCTCTAACACACTCTTCCTTTTTCCAATTCTCTCCCACTCTTGCTTGCTCAAGCTGGAAGCTAGCCATAGTCTGCTTGGTTTACGAGGCAAGTTAAATCCTTTTTAAAAATTGATGTAACATGCTTCTCACAACATGAATCTTACTTTCCTTCCCCCTCCTCTGTCTCTTTCTGCATTTAAAGGCCACTATTGCTTACTTTGAATGTCTCTTAGGAAGAGTTTCTCCAGGATGAGCTTATGATGATAATAAAGGGAATACAGAGGCAAATGTACAGTGTATGTGACAGTAATCAGCTCCCTGGCTGTGAGTTTAACAGTCATATTAATTAAGTGTAATGAAATTCAACAAGAAATGCCTATTGGATCAGTGCAGCCCATTCGTCTTCCCCAGCTGCTGTGAAAGAGTATCTCTCTTAAGATGAGAAACTGATACTCATACATGCATGGCCAATACACACTGGGACTTTAATGAATGGCCATCACAATTGCAGCCTTTTATTAGTTTACAGTACTATAAATATGAGGTCCAAATTTAAATCGAAATTTAAATGTGATTTTGCTGGGTTTAAAGCAGTCGGTGTCGCCGAGTAGCTCCATTTTGACAAATGAACATGACAGACAGAGGAAAATAATTTGACAGGTGACAAATGTCGAGGCGTGATAGCATCTGAAAGCTAGGCTACCTGAAATATGACTTATTCTATTAAAATAATTCATTGAGGATATTGAATGCTATTTTAAAGACCTCACCAATTTGATAAGAGCTCCCTCCATACAGTTCCTTATAGTGCTAATTCAGTTAAAGACAAATGCTTGTCAGGATGGAGGAAGAGGGATAGTGTGTGTGGAGTTATTTGTTGTTTCATTGCTGAGTTGTTATTCTTTGTCCATGATAACTTGATATGCTCTCACAGTACAGATATACAAACAGTATTCATTTGAGCTGATATCTATAAATCTCTCATTTTTCACCATGGTGTTCTGGCTTAAGTTGTGAGAAAGCAATCCTTCAGAGCAGATGAAACTGTCAAAGATCTAGGAAAAATAACTTGACAGTTTTTTAATAATATTATGATCAGCAAAACAGTAATAAAGCCAAATATGCTTGCATGCTTATGGTGTAGAATTATGTAATAATTATAAGAAGGGCTTTCATAGGAAGTATTAGTAAAGTATGAGTGAGCCCACTGTACACAAGACAGCTTTTTCTTTGCAGTCCAAATTACATTAATAATAGAAAAGAACAATCACATCAATCAGCATTTCAATATGGTCATAAAAGCAAACTGATTGACTTACCTGGCAACCTACTCTTTCTCTCACTATCTACTGTATATACCACTTATTCTCTACAGGGTCACAGGAAGCCTGGTGCTTATCGCAGGGGACTCACAACACTAGGTGGGGGACACCCTGGATGGGGTGCTCATCCAATGCATCGCACAAGCACATACACACTCAAGCACACTCACTCACTCATTGTCTATACCGCTTAATCCTGTATATTAAGGGATGCGGAGGGGGGGGGGGGGGGGGGGGGCTGGAGCCTATCCCAGGAGACTTGGGGCACGAGGCGTGGTACACCCTGGGTGGGGTGCTCATCCATCGCATCACACAAGCACATACACACTCTAGCACACACAATGGGCAATTTCAAAATGCCCAATCTGCTTGTCTTTGGACTGTGTGCAGAAACTGGAGTACCTGGAGGAACCCCACCAAGCAGAGGGAGAACATGCAAACTCCATGCACAGTGAAGAGGTGGGAATCTAACACCTGACGCATGGTCAAGCTAGATAAACTTTTCAGAACCAGAATCAGATAACCTTATTTCTATTATAATGTACATTTACATGTTCTGATATACAAATGTTGTGCCTTAAGCAGAAATTATTGAATTCGTTAAAATTTACATGGTGAGGTATAAAATTGCAGCTAAATACAGATTAAGGAGAATAAAATGGAGTGGAACATTTGTGATAAATATCAATTATATATAATTTATAACAAAGACTTTCAAATAAATAAATAAAAACAGTCAGCCGTGTATTGATCAACGAATGCTACTTAGCCAACCTGGTTAATAACAGAAAATGTCAAATGGAAAGAAATCTTACTTATTCAGTAAGATTTTACACGTTGTCTTGCACTAGTAGGGGTACCAGCCTACGCATGTCTTCTGGAGGAATATTGCACTGTAATTTACTGTAAGTTTAAATTTTGAGTTCTAAAATAGCTAGCTGCTGGATCTGGGTTTACCACAACACTGAGCAAGACAGAGTGGTTAATGAAGATGAATGAATACATTAATATATGAATAGGTTAACATTTTAAAACCTTGTCTGTTTTATCGCAGCAGATTTCATCTGCTCTTTATAAGATACTGATGACCATGGCTTTTTAGTGGGATCTGAAAATGAGAATATGGGATGAGATCATTCATGTAATATGGAGCATACATTGTTTGCCAGCGAACAAAGTGCACAGGTTATTTCCTTTTCAGTTTCTTGGCATCCTCTAGTTAGCATTCCAGTGCTCTACCTTAGAGTGTGTGGCTTCTCTTCTTGATGGAGCTTTTCATTTGTTGGCATGAACTTGCAACTGTACTGCAGAAAGAGATTTACATTTCCAGAATGTCTGATGTCAAAAGCATTTGATAATTTGTCATGCACATGGATGGCACAGAAAATGCAGTTATAAAGTTTTTTTTTTTTTTTTAATGGAAGAGTCTTAAAATATTTTCTCAATGTTTTATTTTTGTAATTTTTTTAGTTATGTGTTATGATCTTTCTGAATCTGCTTGGAATTTGCATGTTCTCCTCGTGCTTGGTGGGTTTCCTCCTGGTATACAGGTTTCTTCCCACAGTCTAAAGATATACGGATTAGGTTCACTGGTGCTCCCAAATTGCTCCTGAGTGTGTGTGTGTGTGTGTGTGTGTGTGTGTGTGTGTGTGTGTGTGTGTGTGTACGTGTGCGCACTACAATGGATTGGCACCCTGTTCAGGGAGTACCCGCCTCGTGCCTAAGTATAAGTCTCTTGGGATAGTCTCCAGGCCCTCTCGACCTATACATGATAAATGGTATAGAAAATAAGTGAATCAAAGTGAATCAATGAATAAAAGACATAGGCATACAGGTAGTTTGCTTTACTTGTTGCCCTGTATACTGTAGATCAACCAATTTGCATCTTTTCACCATACTGTACTTCCCTCTCTTTAATCTCTCTCTTTATCACTCTCTCTCAATCATATTTAAACACTTTGCTCAACAAATGTGACAAGAATTCCAAGTTCAATAGGCGTCTCTGATTTGCAATTTGTCATGCATGTGGCTTATTTCAAAAACTTTCATGTGCTGTGTACTCGTTACATAAACACTGGATAGAATAAATGCCAACTAAAGTGAAGAACAAAATGTGGATAAGGTACAAATGTTCACAATCTAATTATCTTTTATGTATTGCTTTGTTTTGTGCAGCTGGTTGTCTTGCCACCCTGCCATGGCTTAACGTTTGTGAATTTATGGTGGGTAGGAAAAGCATGCTGAGGCTATAACTCATTGGGTAAGACAAAGCATCTTATTAACATTAAGAACACATCAAAAGTAACTGAACACACACAACATTTTTTCCTCATTCTTTTAAACGTTAAATCCTACATTTGGGAAACTACTGTACAACTTTGTTTTCATGATCAGGATTAGAATCGAATTGGACTTGTACAGTCTTCTTTACTTACTATAATACTTGAGGCTAAACAAAAAAAATAACTACTGAATAAAAGTGATCAAATATAATAGGTTGAGCACCAAGAATATTCCTAAAATGGAAACAACAATGAGTACTCGCATAAAAGCGGTGCTACTCTTGTATGTTTTTACGGACAGAACTGTGTTCTGTTTCCTCAACCCAATGTAGCGAGACCAGTCTCTCATTCTTTCATTATGCCAGTCTCTTTTAATGCTGTGCGTGAGCCGAGCACGGCTCCAGGGCTCCTGAGTGGAGGAACACGAGGTCTTGGCTGGCCTGATCGACTCTTTACTGCTGCCTTTGGCTGCCAGCCTCTGTGTTCATTAGGCTCGATCTCCAAATCCGCATTATTAATGAATGGAGACATTCAGGGGCGTGAGCTGCTCATTCTGTAAATGGCATTACTGTTGTCCTGCCATGGGGCAAAGCTTATGGCTAATGCTTTGCACCATCCTTCTAATGGACCAGCAATGGTTGCCAGCTACCACATCAACATTTTAAACAGGACTCTTTCCCAGCTGATTGGCCAGTATATCATAGAAAGACTGCAGGGCTTTTTATATTTTATGCACTTTAGTCTTCATGTACTTTTGTGTCCTCTTATTTTGTTGTACAAACTTTTTCCCTTTGATATTTATAAACCTATATGAGTGGATTTTATTGTGTTCATTCAATTATTGGCAAATCAGTGGTTTGGTATGTCCTGGGGTAGTAGTGTTACACCTGTGGATTTCTATTGCTCAGAATATTGCTCATACTATTGATCAGACATTGTGGTTTAATTTGGTCTTTGTGTTGGCTTGGACTTGCTGGAGTGAGAGAAAATCGTTGGGATATCAATAACAGGAAACAGCAGGGAGGAAAATAATGGAGCATTTCAGAGCCCTGCAGGCAGCAGAGTTACTGAGAGGGAAACTTTGGTTAAGACAGGTCTCTCTCTCTCGCTCTCTCTCTCTCTCTCTATCTCCCCCCTCTCTCTCTCTCTTTCTCTCTGCCCCCCCTCTCTCTTCGTGTGGTTGCATATGTACAGTATCTGGGTGTTCAAGTGAAAATAGCAGATTAATGTGTGTGTGTGTGTGTGTGTGTGTGTGTGTGTGTGTGTGTTTGTTTGTGTGTGTTCCCCCTTCTCATGTCATGAGTTTTTAATAGGTACAGTACAGGCTAGGTTAACCGTTTTTTATCATTTGAGAAAGTTTTCTAATGTAAATCATGGACCTGTTGTTTTTCACAAGTTACAGTGATGGGTCAAGCATTTCATAAAGTTATGACAGGCTTAGATGCGCTGTGTATACACAGCTGGTGGTGTTTCTTTGTTTGCTGGCTTTTTATATTTAGTTGCAGCCATCACTAGGGTTTTCACAAAAACAAGGACATAACCATGTGTGCTTTTACTGACCTGTATGAGTAGTCTATTGAATCTCATGCATGCACACATGTTCATATTTACACACACACCACACATGCCCAATTGTCTATCTTCAATAAAAGGACCTTCCAATGACAAAATAATTAATTAATTAATGCTAATCCTGAATCTAACCATGATCTTGATGACAATGATCACATGGATGATTTTATTATTATTATTATTATTATGGTGGCGCGGTGGTGTAGTGGTTAGCACTGTTGCCTTGCACCTCCAGGGTCTGGGTTCGATTCCCCGGCCAGGCTCGATTCCCGTCTCTGTGTGCATGGAGTTTGCATGTTCTTCCCGTGCTTGGTGGGTTTCCTCCGGGTACTCCGGTTTCCTCCCACAGTCCAAAGATATGCAGGTTAGGCTAATTCTGGTTCCCAAATTGCCGTAGTGTGTGAATGAGTGTGTGAATGTGCATATGTGTGTGTGCCCTGCGATGGATTGGCGCCCTGTCCAGGGTGTACCCCGCCTAGTGTCCGAAGCCTCCTGGGATAGGCTCCAGGTCCCCCGCGACCCTGAACACAGGATTAAGCGGTATAGAAAATGAATGAATGAATATTATTATTATTGTTATTATTATTATTATTTTAAATAGATGTTACAGTATTTGCTAAAAAAAATTTCAATAATTCATGTGGGAACCAGTGAAATGTACCCACAAGTTAATAGAGGCAAAACTGTCAGAGATTCCTATCTGTTATACAAAAATTTAAATAGAAACAGATTTATGGCTGCTGCGCTTTATGAGCATTTGATCATTACTTGAAACATGACATATTCAAAAAGCCTAAGCTTTACTGCATTGTGTGAATGTTTGCAGTCCTCTGTTTACTCATCATCTGTTTACTTGCTTTCTTTCTCTAGCATTTTTAATGTGCCTCTGGAGGACACATTGAAGCCCTGCCTCTCTCATTAACATGCAGAGATAGAGCTGTGATAGCCAATTACATTCATCTTGTCATGCTGCTTCGCCACTGAGGCTCGTTAATGTTTTATGGAAACAATCGCACACATAAACATGAACATGAAGTTGCGTGCATAGTACACGCATATACACACATAAATAGTGTCTTTCCTCTACTCATAGATTCGAATACACCATTTTGTCTGAAGTTATCCACCCCCCCTGAAGCAGCCAATTCTGGGTCAGCGCAACATAGCCGTAAAATAAAATGGGCTCACAAAAAGTGCCAGGAGAATTTCTGCTGAGGATTGCTATGCACTAAGTTTCTGCATCTCAGAATGCAAATCTGCTGTTTTGCTTTCACAAAGCAAATTCATTTCCTCTGAAAGCTGCCTCCTCCCAAAAGGTTAGGTTGTGAAAGGTGACTGCTGTCGGGGATTCACTGACCTGATACAAGTTTTCCAGTTTACAGATAAATGCTGAATTAGCTCACAGACTGAAAATAATTAAAGCTCTGGGTAATTCAGATTGCTACATAATTAATGCCAAAGTGCTATGAGAGGCATGATGGAGAGGTAAGATCTCCTCAGTGCATTATCTGCATCAGCAGATCTGATGCAAAAAATCTGAGTCAACACAGAGAGTGGAGGATGAAGGGGTGGTGGGAATTAACATTTCTGTTTTGTTGGTATAGTGCATTTTTCATGCTTTTTTTCTTTGCTACAAAGCAGTTTTAAGATTAAGTTTGTGTTGCTGCTTTAAAGTATTATAGATTTTCTACTTACAAATAGTAAAACACCTATTGTAGTGTTGTAGGTCATTTACATTGTTCCCACAGACAAGCTCAGCATTTTGTCTGCATTAGATTCTTAATTTTAGAAGAAAAAAATTTAATTCATCAGGAATTAACAAGTTGCGAGAAATATATAAAAATTACAACATTAAAAAACATGTAAACTGACCATTGTTTTTCAGAAATTATACTGTATTATAGTGGTTACAGTGACACTTAATGCATTAAAATCTTAAGTACTAAGGATTTTTAAACACTACAAAATCATCTGAGGCGGCATGGTGGTGTAGTGGTTAGCACTGTCACCTTGCACCTCCAGGGTCCGGGTTCGATTCCCGGCCAGGCTCGATTCCCGTCTCTGTGTGCATGGAGTTTGCATGTTCTCCCCGTGCTTGGTGGGTTTCCTCCGGGTACTCCGGTTTCCTCCCACAGTCTAAAGACATGCAGATTAGACTAATTGGTGTTCCCAACTTGACCATAGTGTGTGAATGAGTGTGTGTGTGCTCTGTGATGGATTGGCACGCTGTCCAGGGTGTACCCTGCCTTGTGCCCTGAGTTTCCTGGGATAGGCTCCAGGTCCCCGCGACCCTAATACAGGATAAAGCGGTATAGAAGATGAATGAATGAAAATCATCTGATGAACAACTGCTAGTAATTACTTTAGAATTAATTTTGATATGGCTACAATTGACACAACAAACACTAAATGCATTTTAAATAATGAACAATGTACTTTCAAACATTTCGACCAGGGTTGTAAAATGCTTAAAATCTAAAATTTACTCGCTGGTTTTGGCCTCCAGATAACATCACATTGTTTCCTTAAAAGGATAAGATAAGTGAAAAAAATTGGGACAAACTGGCACCACTTCTTTTTGGCATTTCAGCAGAATCCTGGTTGATTATGGAAATATCTTGACAATGGATTATTGAAATTTACTTCAATTTACTGCCAGTCTCCATACATAAAATTCCTTTTTTGTTCTGCAATGTAGATAAAAATAAATGTAACTAAGTTTAATGATGTATTTTTTAAACATCAAGTAAAAGTACTATGAATTGTTTATGATACAAAAAGGTACAGTAAACCATGTACTTAAACCATGGAAGTTCTGCAAGCACTTGCAATTAAGCAACTGAGATATACACTATCTTGCTTACTGTCTCTTATCTGAACCTTGATATTGTGCTTCTTTCTTGTACTTTATTATTATGTGCTTGATTGATTATCCACTATTTAATTTTTTTATTTTTACTTAAATTTGAGGAATTTTCTGCTGAAAATTTGAGGAATTAACAGCAGAGCATAGTCATACACTGATTTAGGACCTTCTCTGTGTCAGCATAAAAGGTTTTTTTTTTTACATGGCTCATTAGATTGATCAACATTCACAGTAAAATTGAAAAGTCCAAGTACCCTAGAAAAATAATAGCTTTTTTCTTAAACAAAGTTCATTGAAATAGTCTCCATTTCTAAACACCTGCAGATTCTAAGATCAATTCGAACTATTGTTCGTCATTACGATGTGTAGTCACTGCCAAAGTATAAAGGAAGACCCCGGCCATTGCCCTCAGCTGAGAGGAAATTGGATTGGATGGTCAGGTTTGGCCCAGGAATCACTGTCAGGTCAGTTTTAATTTGCCATAGACTAAAAAGTTGCTGTCCAGGAAAAGAACTGTTTGCTTTAAACTTAGCTAAACTTTGCAGCTGACCACACTGATAAAGTGAAAAGCCTTCTGGTGTGGAGGAGTGACTGCCTCAGAATTCTTCAGTATAACCTTAAAAGATCAGATAAATGGTTTAAACTTGGACTAAACAGAGGGGTCCAATACAGTGATGCCAAACACACATTAAATCTGGCAATGGACTGGATAAAGAAGGTTAACATTGAACCTTCAGAGTCTCAACCCTACTGGAAATTTTGGCCATGCTTAGAAGTCAGGCCTGTGCCAGGAAAGCAATACCAGTTATTCTAAGAACAGTGGCCAACAATTCTGACAGAACCTTATTGATGTCTACCAAAGGTGAAATTTGAAAAGGGACGTTCAACCAAATATTATGTGCATATGTACAGTATGATGTATAATCACTGGAATTAATAATTCCAATTATTATTGAGTGCCCATTAGCCTACAGTATACTGTATGAGTGATTTACTTGAAGTATTTGGTTAATTCAACCCTAAGCGATGCTTGCCAAACAAACAAATATGTAACAAGACTCATATCTAATGTCTATGTCTGATATGTTGTAAATGTACACCTTTATATATAATACCATAGTTTAGCAAATGTACATTTATTAAATATTTAATTATTAAACAAAGTTCATTAAAATAGTCCTTAGTTGCACAATGTTTGCATACTCCTTACTTGCACTGCATTGTAATGCATTTGCATTTATTTGATCATCAATCTGATCATTTTGATTTATACATACAGTATTTTCTCATGCATTTCAATCTCATACTGCGAATTTTCTTTTTGATTTTGTAATGCTGCTTTACGACAATGACCATTGTTAAAAGCGCTCTATAAATACACATACAGTAAGCATTATATCAAACACATCAAACACATGAAACTGCTTCACTTCGCTTTTAGATATTGACCCACTGTAATAATATAGCAAATCGTACATTTATAAACTCCAGTTGAAATGATTTGTTCAATTTACAAAGTTTTCTGTATGTCATCTTAAACTTTCAATTCCCTTAGAGCTTTCATAGACTGAAGCCTCATCTTATAAAAAAAAAACATCATCATACATCACACACATACAGCATATCAACTATTGTTTTAATAAAGCACACTACCAGGCACAAAAGGGAGAGAAAGCCTCAGGAAATGAAATATGTTGTGAGGTTGGGTTGGAACTTATAAACGTACGTATATATCAAACATTTATCTCTCTCTGTGTCAGACACACATAGTGTGTGGCAGCAGTTTGTAAATGAAGGTTCATAAGGTTTTGATAAGTTATAGTCAATACTGTATTACAGCCAGTATACCAAATATAATAATAACAGTCAACACTTTGAAGTATTATGAATCTGATCTCGCTAGTGTTTATGTAGGAATGTACAAGATGGTAAATATTGAAGGATTACGTTATGTATTGCTAACACACAGTACTAACAGAAACATCTGACAGACAGGATGCTGTGAGTCTTTTCACCGCAGGCCATTTCATAATATACCTAATGAAGAGTGTGTGTTGAATATATTAACACTGGACAGGGTACCATCTGTTTCACCAAGGTTATAGGACACTGACAACCACAGAAAGCAGAGCAATGCATCTGATCTTTCCATCACATGGGTTTAACTAAACTATGATCTACAACTAGTACACCTGGGAGACTCATGAGACACATAACCTGATGTGCAGTTATTCACAACCTTCTGGCATGTGGTGAACGTCAAGCTAGAGGTAGCCAGTAGTTGAGTTTCAATTATATACACATCGTTTAACTTCTGCTTTAGTTCTATTTATACCTGACTGACTTCAATCTTGAGTCCATATCCTATCAACAATGTTGTAAATATCTCATTGCTCTTGTTTCTTCTCTATCTTTCTCTCTTTGTCTGCCACCCACTGAGAGCCAGATGATGCTCATCAGCTTTTCTATAATCACCTTAGCCTGCCTCAGAGTGGGTGAAATTAGATTCCTGTATTAATTATAATATAACACCATAAGCCCCCTGCCTGGGCTGGAGACACCGCCCTTGCTCAGGTTGCCAGATTGAGACCCCCTGATGAGGGAGAAAATACGATTTAGAAAGTGCTCCTTCACCCCCGCCCCTCTGTTCCTCTCCTGCTGAGCACCAGAAAAGCAATAC
Organism: Channallabes apus; assembly: GCA_030522415.1. Lineage (NCBI taxonomy): Eukaryota > Metazoa > Chordata > Actinopteri > Siluriformes > Clariidae > Channallabes > Channallabes apus. The sequence continues at coordinate 36,256,727 of CM060109.1, read as the reverse complement.
AATATTGCTCACAAACACAGAGGGGGGTGTTTGCCCTATTTGCTGGGTCGGGATTAGTTTTTACCACCTGAATTTTGACTAGTCTCATAAACTGGGTCACAGAGCAACGGTAAAGAAGGAGACATGGAACTATACTGTATGTGCTTTCCCACACAGCCCTAAATCGCATTACAATTAATTTTTCTGCAGTCCTATAAAGCTGTAGGGGTATAATTGCATGCACATTATCAGTGTGAGGTAAGGTGGATTTGGTACAGTGACAGTTTAAAAACTTTCTCAAAAAATGTCTCATTATTATGAACCCTCTTCTGGGACTGGAGGTTTATTCAGCCTTGTTTATTCCACCTGTAAATAGAGGTGATCTCAACAGCAACCTTTATTGCTAGTTTTTGCATTAGAGCTTGGTGTAATTCTCAATAGTCAGAGAATATACATTGCTGGCATTACATGATTTGATATATGGATCTAACACTTGTTTTCAATTGAAACACTATTGGTGGAGGGTTTGCTGTAGTGTTTTAGCGATATGGTATTAAATGAGAATCAAATCCTGTTCACTTGACTGTCTACTGCAGTTCAGTATTTAAATAGTCATTTTAAGACATATTAGCATATCTTCCTTCTCTAATAAATTAATATCTCTTGCTTGACTTACAGTTTAGGTCTGCTATAGGAAAAATGTGCTCCGATATTGGTTTTGCATTTGCAAATCTGATAACATCAGAGAAATGCCACTTGGACAAATCAGTAGACCTGTGATTCTTTTTTCCCTTTGCATTTGCTCCAAGAGACATGATCTTATCTCCTTGATTTGCCAGGATACTTAAAACTGTAAAACAAGTAAAACAAGGTACTTCAACTTCCTTTAAAACAGAATATCCTGAAATTAACTCTGACTGTAGCACAGGAAACATCTTCACGGTTTTTAAGACCTTATTTGCATGTACTGCATGTACTGGGATTTGAAATGGTAAGGCATCATCAGTCTTCTTTGCCATCTTCTGCTCTTCCACTTCTTGTCAGCTATTGAACTGAATGTATATTAAATGCACTCAGCAAGCAATCTCAGTGTGTATATGGTGAATCTGATTGCAGGTTATTTCAGTATGGGGGTGCCTAGAACCTAGTAGAACAATTTAGCCTTAATCAAGAAGCAGGCCAATTTTTTTGTTTATTTGGGAAAGTCAAGACATTCATACTGTTCATTAGAATGGTATATTAATGGTATAAATTTACATTTAGGCATTTGGCAGACGCTCTTATTATAGCAACTTACATTTTTATCTCATTATACATCTGAGCAGTTGAGGGTTAAGGGCCTTGCTCAAGGGCCCAACAGTGGCAACTTGGTGGTTGTGGGGTTTGAACCTTCGATCTTCCGAACCGTAGTCCAATGCCTTAACCACTGAGCTACCCCTGACCCTGTAAATACTATGCACACATCTTTTCTAATCTAATCTAATCTAATCTAATCTCTCTGACACACATACACACAGATGCACAAACGTTTTATCTACATCTGTATTTGTTGTGTTTTCCGCATTGATGCCAATACTATATGAATACAGTTCACTAATTTGGGCATAGTAGCGTGTTGTACAGCATTAATATAAAACAAACCAGGTTTTTGAAAAAAAGACACAATACCTTTATATTAGCTTTTTACTTTCTACTCATATACTATAGATATTTTTTCTGTTTTAAGTAATGAACAGTAAAGCATCTGCCAAGACAGCCTAGCCTGAGCACCGAGAGCTGACCCTAGGTTTGACAAGGCTATAAAAATGAAATAACGCTGTATACATCTGCTGACATATTAGCTGAAATCCAGCCAGGCTGCTGGCATCCATACAGAGACAGTTAATTTCCACTACTTTTTTTTTTTTTTTTGCAAAAATCAGAATGAGCCCTCAGTGAAATCTTGTATGTTATCTAGCTCACTAAGTAAAAGATGTGCAGTAATAATAGGTGTAGTTTTTTATCATACAGTACATTTGTGTCCTGAGTTGCTAGTTTAAGACATTTCTTCCAAATAAACAGAGTGCACAGGAATTTAACTTTAACTGGGTGGCGCAGTGTGGTACTATAAACAGTTTCATATTTAAAAAAAAAAAAAAACACTGAACAATCTCATCAGGGTTGCAATAGATCTTGGCACTATCCTGGCAGCAGTGAACATAAGGAAGCAGAATTCACACGTAGTCACATATTCGTTTGCACCTTCTGACAGTTTAATGTAGACAGTTTTTTGTTATTTTTTTCAAGCAGCAGCATGCATATATTATCGAGTTGAGTAGCACTGAATAATTGTATGGATTTTGCAACAGGGAGGAATCTGATTATGTAGCTCTTTTCCTTAGATAATGTAGTATTAATTGTTGTGGGATTTTCATTGCATCTAATGACCCAGAAATCCTGATGTTCATACTCCTCTTCATACTCCCTCATTCCATGTCTCCAACTCTTTAACCGACACCTTTGCTTGTCTCCGCTAGCCTGTTATTTTGCTTCCGTGTCGTGAAGTAAAAGAGTATCAAACTATATATATATTGTTCCTGCTTTTCTGTCCATTATGTATTTCTCTCTGTATTATGCAATAATAAAACTAACTACTTAACAGCTCTGTTTGTGTTAGATCTCTGTAGAGTGAAAATGAATTTGCTTGAAAAGAAACAGTAAATACAACCTATATTCAGGTTTAATAACATTTTTAGTTTACTTAAATTTGGCCCAATAGTTTGTATGCATTTTTTCCTGTCGCATGAATATTTAGCATTGCTGTTTTACAGCCCACAGTCCCCCGTTCAATCTTGAGCTCTGGTTACTGTCTGTGCACAGTTTTGCATGTTCTTCCTGAGCCTGTGTGGATTTCTTCCAAGCTCTCTGGTTTCTCCCAGAAACAGGATAAAGCAGTTATTGAGGATGTCTTGCATGAATGAATTTATTTATTTAAGTGAAAAATTTAAGTATTTTTAAACAAGTTCATATTATTAACTCGTAAAAATGACAGAACTAAATTACGCTGATATCAAACGTTTTCATTCAAAGTTGAATGTTTAAAGTTAAATTTGTTTGAGTTATTCAACAAACTTCATGAGTTATGATCTTTGTTGACTTTGTTCATTATTACTGTGGTCACCAAGCTACAGTTCACGCACTTCAATTGTTGACAGTGATCAGGTGTAGACTGCTCAGCAAGTGGATCTCTATGTAATAATTACTGTAATGATCGCTGATGTAACCCTACAGGAAATAAACTTAGATTTTTGTAAAACTAAAGGAATAATTCTCATCAGGTTTACGTCATTCTACTTTATGAGATTCTAATGGAGAGGCATTGCATTGTTCTTTGGGGATTGAAATTGATAGTGCGTGCCAGAACTGCAGTTTTGTTTATTTAAGAGCTGTCGTCAATGAGTACACACATCATCTGCAGTCGGTTTGATTTCACTGCACCATTCTGAACCAATTTACATTTGATGGTCTGCATACACGGAGCCACTATCATTCCTAACGGTCTTACATTAAATATAGTGCCAATGTGTGGACTATCATTGTTGACATTTAACAAAATGATGGCATAAACATACTGATTTCTGACAGCTCTTGTGGCTGTACAGTGGCTTAAGCTATATTAAATCATGCTTGGAAGAAATATTGGAATAATCTTTATTAAGATCTCTTCACCACTGTTTCATTGTGACTGATTGTCTGGCAATACTGTGAATATTATTTAAATAAGAGTTAGGAATGGTGCGGTTTGTTTGTATTGTTAATAGGCTGTATGATCTATCCTGTGATTCCCTCAACAGTACAATTTGTACTAGAATAAATAACATAAGTGTTTTTATTGTGAGCATTTGATGTATGTATATGGATATAATCTGCTTTCATTCATAAATTTCATTCATATATTTCCACATCATCATGTGTGACAGTGCACATTAAGTAACTTTTACACCAATTTTCTAGGTAAAATATTTCTCATAGGTCTTGTTGACATCACTAAAATGGGTCAAGTTCAACTAATTTGTCTTTATAAAAGCTCTTTATATATCCTACTACTGTATATTATGATTGTAAGTGTTTGTTTTTATTTATTAATTTATTATTTGCGTCTGTTATAACAAATTTTTTTAGAAATGTTAATTACAAAAGCAGTTTCATGCTTTGGCTACAAATTTGTGGACACATCTGTGTGTGTTTGGCCCAGGGGACCTAATGCTGGACCTGTGTGTGTCTTTAGGCCCAGGGGAGGTCATGCAGAGCCAGCTGCTGTGAGACTAATGTTAGTGAGCTCCACATGCTGGGCTGCATTTCAAAAAGCTTTCGAAAGGAACAAGATGTCTGCTTGAAAGGCCTCTGTGGACTAATGACATTATTAATTGGTGAAATGACTGTATGTGTGTTTGTTTCTGCAGGTGTATGTAATGAGAGGATTAATAGTGCTTAGGCCTTGCATGAATCACCCATAATGTTTTACATATTGTCAGCCAGCATAACCTAATATCGTTTAAACAAGCTCCAACTGAAAGCTTTATTTAGAGGTCATAGGTTTAAACTGCAGAACAGTGTGGAGATGAAAAACATGGCTTGTGTCAGATGCCAGTAGGAAATGAGAAGACCTCAGCTACCTGGCCCCTTATTAGCCATACTTCTACGGAACAGGATCTGACATTCAGTGTTGCTCTCAAATATATGCCCATGGTTAGTTATTATTTTTGTAGGATATAACTCAGCAACCCCCAGGCCCCAGTGTGAACTCAAAAATGCACACACACACACACACACACACACACACACACACACACACACACACACACACACACACACACACACACACACACACACACACACACACCGAATATTCAAACCATTCTGTACATTCTGACATTAAAACCAGAACTTATGACTGAAACTAGTGAGATGTCTTCCAAGTCATGTTTGAAATAAGGCATATACTATTTTACATCACATATATGCAATAAAACAAAATCAGCCTGTTTCGTTGTCTAGATAAAACCATCAATTATCCGTAAAGGAACAGAAATTTCACAATTTACTGGCTGAAATTTGAACACTCCAACTGTATTGAGTTTGGTGTATATATTGAATGCAGCTGCTTGTCCCACAGAGTGAGGGTAATTTGTCGAAGGCAGGAGTGGAGGCTCTCTGCTTGTCTCTCAGCAGGCTGATGAAAAACATTAAAGCCCTCTAATGAAAAGAACACTCAGGATGTGCCTTATTATTCCATCAGTCTCACCTAGAGAGCACTGGCATTGGTCTGAACACACACACACATATATATATATACACACACAGCTAGTCTTTCCCATATTTATAACATATTCATGTGGCCTGCCATTTTCTATAAGAGAAATCATGAATAAGAGAAAGACGGAGGTGGATGAACATAGAATGACTGAGGTGTGTGTGTGTGTGTGTGTGTGTGTGTGTGTGTGTGTGTGTGTGTGATTGTAATTATCTATTGATTAACTATTGTCGAAAGAGAATGAATTTGTTTAAAGGGCCTGTCTGGTTCACACAAAGAAGACAGGCATAAACCCTCTAATAAACACAAGATATTAGATTCAGCACACAGGAGGGACCACAATTCTTAAATCATTATTTCAGTGTGAGCATTTAGGAGGTTCTTCAATTTCGTTCTTGCTCTTCAAATTTCAATTGTTGTTTAGGTATTATTATGCTGTTTTAGGTTTTCAGGTAATACCATATGAATATTATGTTGTGATTTACTGCAGAAGATATCGTATTGTAAACAGGTTTATGGTGCACCTCGGGTCTGTACACGTGTTTGCATGTTTTCTCTGTGCTTAGTGGGTTTCCTCTGGGTGCTCCGGTTTCCTTCCACAGTCAAAAGACATACTAGATTAGATTAGGCTAAATGGTGTTTCCAAATGACCCATAGTGTGTGAGTGAGGGTGTGAGAGTATGTGCTTGTGTGCCCAATGATGGACTGGCACCCCATCCAGGAAGTACTGTAGTCTGCCTCGTGCCCCGAGTCCCCTGGGATAGGGACCAGGCTTCCCATGACCCTGAACAGGATAAACGATACAGAGAATGAGTGAGAGCGAACGAGTGAGTTTTATGGTGTGCGTGTGTGTGTGTGTTGTGTGTGTGAGTGAGTGTGTGCGTGTGGGTGGTTGGGTGTGGGTGTGTGTGTTAGCTGTTAATGCTGTCTATCTGGCTGGGATAATTTGAAGATTTTTTTTTTTTGGTGTGTACTGGAACTATTTATGACAGTGTGGTTTGAACTCCAGTACAGAATTTTCCAATGTTTATAGCCTTCTTCAAACAACGTACAACCTCTCCACCCAGCTTGATTTGAGCCAAATAAACATTAAGACTGATTATCCAGAGGTTTGGTGTTATCGTGCCATCAGGAATGTTTCTAAGCCCCTTTAGTTCAGTTGTTTATGCCTACATGTGTATTTGTATCTGTGTGTATGAGAGCGAGAGACAGAGAGAGAGAGAGAGAGAGAGAGAGAGAAATAGGCTTATGGGTATCTGAGCGGTAACATGAAAAAAACATGAAACGTTACAACTTATTCCAAATAATATAAATAAGACTATTTTTCTGTCGCACATGAAAACTCATCTTTGTATCATCATGATATTAAATTGTATCTTGTATTGTTCAATGGTTGGTAAAAGAAAACCCCTTTTTTTCAAGTGCTTCCAAATGTGCCAGAGACTGAAACACAGTCTTTAGTCTAAATATTTTAAATAAATGTAGAAGAGCGATATTAATCATTATCAGCAACTTTCTGTATATGAGGGCTGCAGTGTGCCATGTCTCTGTGGTGTTGTTCTGTCCTGGGCGTATAGATATTGTAAAATGTGTCATGTTCACTGTGGCTGCAGCGTTCATCAAACTCTGCCACATGGGCATGGTGCCAGTGCTCAGTTGTCTACCACCCCCCCCCCCATTCCCCAGCCACAGTCTCTGAGAAATGGCTGTGATTTGCTCCAGAGAAATACACATCCACTGAGTACATATATAACATCTTATTCTGCTCCAGACAGTCCTGCTCCCGAGAGCTGACCACAGCCACAGATTTATGAAGTGCATTTTGTTTAAATGTGTCGGAAATAATCCAGCAGCCACTGAATTACAGTCAACACCGTCCAGCGTGGAGGCTTAGGATATGTTCATGTTTCCTTTGAATGCCTTTTCTTCAGTCAAATCAAAACACCGGCTAATTATTTGGGAAAATATCAGGAACAGAACTTCTCTGATGTTAGGGTGGGTTACAGGGAAAATATATGAGCTACTTTAGATGTGAAGACAAGCCAGTTTGTACTGCGACAAAACATCTTATTATATTTCCAAATGTAGTAATTAAAGTACAGTAAATTTGAAAAATGTTCATTCTTATTCTACCGTACTTAAATTATCCAGAGCCCCTGGAGATACAATCCTGATAATAATTTTATGTTTTGTTAATAGGCATGATAATTGTTGCTTATTATGAACATACTGTATATTTAACATGATACTTTTCTAACCTTCCACTAGAGGGCAGAATTCTGTTTCAGGTTTCATCACAGCTACATTACTTATCCCAGAGTAACAGGGAGCCTCCTGTCCTGTACAGCATTGCTGATTTAAAATAAGAACTACAAATATTACTGCTACATACTTTTCCCATCCCTGGTCATTAAATAGTGAATTAATTTTGTTCAAGTTTAGCAGTGATTAAATCAGGGACATGAATATATAGTCCCAGTGCAAATACAGTCTCTGTGTCTCTCCATACAGAACCACAAATTCACTGATATTTCTGGCAGAAATATATGGAGGACTAAAGCAGATAATAAGGTTCTGAGATCATTTAGGCAACCAGAACAGTTTCAGTGTGGCTTGGAATAGATCAGAATCACCCACAGGTATTTAACTGGGTTAAGATCAGTTGACTGTGAAGGTCTTCGCTTAAAAATTTACATCAATTTCCTACTCAGCAAAGCATTTAGTGATCCCTTGAGTCATCATGGAAAAGACTCTTTCATAAGGGTAGAAATGTTTCATCACAGGATAAGGATCATTCACATTAACTTTATATTTATATTTGCAGAGATTCTTTCCTCTACTGGGACCAAATAGTAGTAGTACCAAACCATGCAGCAAAACGCCCCCCCACAGCATACCAGAGCTGTCAGGTTTTCATTTAATTTGTCACCTGTCTGTTTATATTGATTAAAATATACAATATAAATACAGCATTTCTTACATTATAAATGCATTAAGTGTATTAACAATAAGTTAACATTATCTGTGAATGTTTCCTAAATGGGTTCTGATTGGAAAATTTTGTTGAAAGAGAAAAAGAGGATTTACCCTTTACATTTCTGGAACAAGGGATTCCCCGGGGAGGAAAGAAGAAGTATGTGGTACAGTTCCAGATTTAATGTCGCCAGTTATCTCACTGCTTCGCTGACTCTAAATAAACGTTTGCTTACATAATAATACAGTTATTCAAATACATAAATATTTCATTTCTATGACTTTGTTTTATTATTATTATTCCTAATCCTCCTCCTCCTCCTTCTTCTCCTACTACTACTACTACTACTACTACATTGTAGTGGTTCAAAATTTTTGAATGGATTTTAAGTCTAAGAAAACTATGCACTCAAAGGAACTCTTCTTTTTAATGATGAGATAATCTCACAGCAATAAGTGAGCAATATGTTTGATTCTCTCAGGGATCATTCCTAAAATAACAAGCTACGAGTGGGTGAACTCATCTAGTCTGATCATCATTAATACATAAATCATGTGTGTGGCCCATAACGTAAAGAAACTGTCTAAAATGGTTACAGTTTCCAAATCCACTGAGACCAATTATCTTTGGCGAGAATTTTATAGAAAGTGCGCAGTCTCAAAATGTCCGAACCATGTAGAAGTGCCTTCATTCATAAGTCATAAAGTGCTGCTGAGGTCATCTGTATTACCCAGTTATATAAAATAGTTATAGATCTTTTCATATTGTATTTGAAAATGCGTCACACATGAGTGACAGACCTGAGCCACTAGATGGTGCTGAATGTAGAGGTTTGGCCATGATGGAGGGGGAGGGGAGTGCTCCATCACATGGCCCACCTCTCTTCTGATGTGACACCACCTCATCTGACTTTATGTTTTCCCTTTTTACAACCCAAAGTTGTAAAACTTGTGCACTCTCGCGCATACACACACATGCACACACACACACACAACACACACTCAGTTAATCTACAACACATACAATTGCAGTATGATACAGCAGCATAGATGATCTAAAAGGCAAAAAAGTTCATATACAAAAAATTTCATTAAAAAATTTTTCAATGTATGTGCATGTGTGTGTGTGTGTGTGTGTGTGTGTGTGTGTGCGCGTGCTTGCTAGGGCTATAAAACAGCAGGATGTGTATTGCTGTAGGCCCCTCCAATGGGAATGGCCTGGAATGACAGAGAACAATGCTGGGGGCAGTGGACTCTCGGTTAGCTTAGTGAGAGACCCCCACCTCTACTATACTCCTCCATTCCTCCCTTCATCTATCCCTCCACCCTGTACCTCTTCCTCTTCCTTTCTCTCCTGTGGTGTTTTTCACACCCACTCCAACCCAGAACAATTGCACAAAGAGCCAAGAGCACACCACTGGGCTTACTGCACAAGGAAGTCAATGACAATGTTAGAAGGACAGATGCCAAAAAAAAGAGAGAGAGAGAGAGAGAGAGAGAGAGAGAGAGACCATATAAATTACCTAATGCATAAATGTACTGCTGCACAGGTCTGACATATTAAGTAAAAACAATAAAGTTAGGAAAATAGTTATGATATGCAGTTATCTGAACACCTATATCATGCAATGAAGATTTTATGCCTCATGAGTACGGTCTCTTCCATGATGACAATGACTTCCTCCACAGGGCCCAATGGCACTCAAACTGGTTTTACATGTATGAAAATGCTGTAATTCAAATGTCAACCCAATTGACCACCTACTCTATATGTTTCGTCTCCCCAGTCCAGAGACTTAGAATCTGCGCCAAGGCAAGAATCTGTTCTGGAAGCTTGTAATGTCCCAGAACCTTACTAAAGCACTTTATTTATTTATTTATTTATTTTTGCTTTAATGTGTCGCTATTCTATACATTTCTCTGCAAAGAAATATAGCATTTTTTATTGCTTTTATTGAGAGCCTTTTTTATTGCTGAGAGAAGTGTGTGAAGTCTCACCAGAATAGTTGATGATTTACAGATGTTTGAAATCCTATATAGTTTTAGGATTGTCGATCACTTGCTTTCACTCCTGAAATGTATGGCATTTTCATAAGCTACTGATGCATTAAATCTTAGATAAAGACAGTGGCTGATGAAAAGGAAATCACTGCACATTTGTTCTCTGGTCTGTTTTTTGCTGCCCTAAACAGCTGGACAGAGCCTCGTCCATCAGTGTATGTTTACAGACAGAGGGTGAGTCCTGCTGAGAGAGGAACGTAGGGGACGGGAGAGCCGCCACTGCACTGATGGAGCATCACACTTGACCCACACGTCTAATAAGACACATCTGCAACTCATGTCTGTTTCACTCACAACACATTTCAATCTCACTAACATACATTGGATTGTATTTAACAGCTAAATTTGTGGCTTGTTTCATTTCTGCATTAAACTCTCATCCATGCATAATGCTACATAAGGTGCTTTCTAAAAAACAAACAATGAAAAACTCATCACACAATACTCTGGTAAAAATTTCAATCCTTAAACAAGAATAAATACTTTAAATGTCTAGATCGATGTTTGTATATAATCTCAAAGGGAAGGACAAATTGGCAATTGTGTGGACTATGAAGGAAGAAGGGTGTGAGACTCCCTCTTAAGTTTGTGGAGAAGTGTCTGGGGGTTGTGTGTTGTCTGGGTTAAATGGTTGTGAACTACACCTCCTAAGCAAGTGGAGAATTGTCAGTCTGGACAAACGATGCTTTCTTTCTGCCTCTAGTGCCTCTCTTTTCTTCTGACAAGCATTTACAACCCTGCTATAGCATCATAAACAGAGCCACAGGCAAAGCTGTAGCCATCTGCACACTGTGTGTGTGTGTGTGTGTGTGTGTGTGTGTGTGTGTGTGTGTGTGTGTGTGTGTGTGTGTGTGTGCGTGTGTGTGTCTGTATGCATACTTTGATTTAAAGGTTTAAAGCGAAGTAGACAAAAAAAAAAAAAACCTTCCTGCTCCGGTTATTAATGTAATTTAATAATAAACAAAAACTATGTAAGAGAGCAGTCTTTCTTTTAATATGGAACTGATAAGTACTGATGTTTCAGAAAACATTAGTGTGTGTGTGTGTATGTAAAAGTTCAAAACTGAGCATCGGAAAGGTGGAAGAAAGGTGATTTAAGTGACTTTGAACATGGCATGGTTGTTGGTGCCAGGCGTTTTGGTCTGAGTATCTCCGAAACTGCTGATCTACTAGACTTTTCACACACACCCATCTCTAGGGTTTACAGATAATGGTCTGAGAAGAGAAAATATCCAGTGAGCAGCAGTTCTCTGGGCAAAAATGCCTTGTTGATGTCAGAGGTCAGAGAAAAAATGGCCAAACTGGTTTGAGCTGATAGAAAGGCAACAATAACTCAAATAACATCTCGTTACAACCAAGGAGTGCCGAAAAGCATCTCTGAATGCACAACACATTGAACCTTAAAGCTGATGGGCTACAGGGGCAGAAGACCACATTGGGTGCCAGTCCTGTCAGGTAAGAACAGGAAACTGAAGCTACAAATTCAAATGGGCTCATCTGACATGGACAACAAGGTTGGAAGAATATCGCCTGGTCTCATATCTTGTTTACTATTTGGTTATTCAGATGGTAGGGTCAGAATTTGCCATGATTAATAATTCATCACAGTGGTCAGAGTGGTCAGATGTATGAAATTATGTAATGTACAAACCATACAGTAAATATACTCATATACAGTAAATAGATTTGACATCTTTATGTGCATTAAGAGGAGCTAAGTTTCTATTTCTTCAGGAAGGTGTTTTTACCCCACTACATGAAATCAATTTAGTTAATTGAATGAAAATAAATGAAGGTGAGGTGGTGCAGACAAGGACTCAGTAGAGCTATGGTTCCATGGTCTGTACAGCTGTCCATTCAAGGGTAATGAAGGTAATACTGAGAGTTTATTTTTTTGTAAACTCCATGTTGATGTTCATAGCAGTGTTTAAAACATGGGAAATGAATGCAGACAAATCCTTGATCATAAACCAAAAGAGACAGGCTGGGCTCGAAACCAGGACACACTAACTACAAGAATCCCGGAAAATAAGGGCCTAGATAGTTTAGGACTGCAGCAAGTCACAGGGACAGAAAAAGAGTTTAAATTAGTTATTGGATATTAGAAATCGGTGCAATCACAAAAAGGAATGTGCATTAAGGTTAACATTAAATTACATAAGAATATGAATCAAGAGAAGTTCTAGAAAATTGATCCATAAACTGCATGAGATTGGATATTATATACTGTAGGAAGATGTAGGTGTTTTGACCATGTCCTTTTCCCCAAACTCAAGAATTTCCTTAATTACTGTTTGTAATTGTTTTAGTTGGCCATAGTTTTCAAGGATACATTATTTGTTTTGGGACAGAGACTTCCGCTCCTGGAGACTTTCCAGTTTATGACTTCCTTCTGTTGCAGACAGCCCATCCACTTGTGTGTCACATAGACACATATACTGTATATAAGTGCAGATGTCAGGAGACATTAAAGACTTGGAGGCCCAATGTGACTGAGCTAGAGGCCCACTGTCTCCTACAAACCAACCAGACAGTGTAGACAGACAGTGTGCTTTCTGAAGTAATGTTCATTCCAAGTGTTGCATACTGTATGTGGACTACTGCCGTGACATGAGCAACATCTGCTCCAGACTAAAGCACCAGGAGAGTTCAGTGAAATAGCTACGTGAGAGCCATGTGCATGTGAATGTGTGTGTATTTGCAGGAGTAGTTATTATGTTCAGACAGGGAGAGGGAGTGAAGGTGTGGAGGAAACAGCTGTTTCAGGCTTTAGGCAGTGCAGCATGGATGGATTTACACTGTGCACTCTCTCTCTCTCGCTCTCTCTCTCTCTTACTCTCTCAGCCAAAATCTTTGAAAGTTTTAGACCAAGCTTCTTTCTTTCTTTCTTTCTTTCTTTCTTTCTTTCTTTCTTTCTTTCTTTCTTTCTTTCTTTCTTTCTTTCTTTCTATCTATGAGATTTTTTAGACTGTGGCAGGAGAAAAATCCAACAGGTTGAAAATCCACCAAAAGTCTTACATAAGGTAGCAGATAATCCTCATCAGCTAACATTTCCAATATGTTTTTTTACTTTTGAGAAAAAAATCGGATAGCTTTGTAATGTATCCTAGCTAGGTAGATAAAGAGCCAGCTATTGTGTAAACTTTTGTTTTAGTATCTTTTACTGCATAACTTGTCCAAATGTGCAATCTAACAGCTTACAGTATGTTTGTTCTCAAGTGAAATGATTGTAATTAATGATTAATAAAATGATGATGTGAACTAAGGTTACATTAATACTGATTACATTAATTAACACAATTTATCACATTTGCTTTGTTAGAATTTTAGACTTTCTTAGTGCTGGTCCCAAGCATGAATAAAAATATTAGGGTTGCTTCAGAGAGGTCATCCAACATAAAACAAAGTTGTGCCAAGATAAATGTAAGAATCAGATCTACTGTTACACGCCTTAATGGGAACTGCTGAAAGGAAAACTAAATATTATCAAAAAGAATACTGTATAACTGTATACAGTCACAGTGATTGTATTAAAAAAATACAGTTTTGCACTAAAATGATGTACAATGTTATTATAAGTAAAGAAATATTACTGAAAGAAAAGAAATATAGTAATGACATGCCAGGGGATTGCTTTAAAGATACAAAGAAATGATACATTAATTGACAACAATGGTGTATATACTCTATTTGTGTCTACTGTAACGTTGTGATTATTCAAACGCCTCACAGTAGTGGCCAGATTAAAACTTTTGTAAATTGTCAACTTTGTTATTGTTTGTTTGTGCACTGAAGAAAATGTATGTTACTGTAAATAAATAACATAACTCATAATTGGTTTCAGTTCATAAACTGATGCAACTTTTCACTGTCCCACAAAGCTGGGGTTAGGGAAAAAAAAGATTGGGAAGGCATAATTTTGTGCCAGGGCTGTCTTTGCAATATTTTTTCTTGTTCTTTATATAACTGAGAAATATTTGGAATTTAAGAGGTTAATGATTGCATTTGATTAGCTCATTGTTAGCAGTAATCATAGATTTAAATGAATGCATATTAAACATAGATTTAAATGAATGCATACTTGAGGGATTAGGTGCAGGCTGTGGGTTGCAGGTTCTTGTCCTAACTGTGCAGTTTCTTGTCTCAATATCTCAGATACCACACACACACAAACCGCGCGCACAGACACACCTACACACACACACACACACACACACACAAACAAAGGGTTCAGTAACTACATGTCAAATACACACACACACACACACACACACACACACAAACACACACACAAATAAAGAGTTTAGAAACTACATGTCAAATTACATAGTCGGAATTGGATAGCGCCAGGACAATAGGGCATTAAGCTTTCCCTAAAGCATTAAGTATGCTTTAGAAAGACTACACGTGCAACTACTGTCTATTAAAGATAACTAAATAAAAGTTTGCATTTTTCGTTACATAGGTTTGTCAAACTAAAATTCACCAATATTGTATGTGAATGTTTATTTTTGCCTCTGGTGATATTGCAGCACACACACAACTACACACCCTTATATGCATTGTTTCAATAATATTTTATCCTGTATGTTTATGTGAGAGAACATGTGTGGTCCTGCCTCTGTCAAGCTTTGTGCAGACTGTCACAGATCAAGGTGTGGTTCCACTGCCAACTGACAGAGCTTCCCCACCAATCTATGTGTGTGCTCTGTTTATGTGTGAGGCTGTTGGGTTATGTAACAGAATTTGTGAGAATATGTATGTGTAGAATGCATGCCAATATATTTCTGATGTGGTTTCAGAGGTTAAATGTCCAAAACTTCAACCATACCACAGACACAGTGATTGAAGACAGGAAGACATGACGACAGACATGACGTAGGACAGGGACACTATCTATCTACCCTATGCTATATAAACAGTGACATTTATTGTTATATTTTAACAAGTAAATAGCAGCAAGTGATATGATAAAAATCATGATATCATAATTGTCAAAGACATTTTTGTGAAATGAATCAGGATATATAGATTTGTTAGTAAACTGTCAGCTATACAGTCATGTTGCATTAAGTAATATTGTGTTATATTTTATTTTTAATTTTCTATTTACGTATTTATTCATATTTTAACCAACATAAAAGCAGCTACATCCAATCAGATGCAATCCAAAAATAAATTGATTTTAACAACAATATTTTTAAGTAGGTAAATATCACAATATTCATTGTATCAGAAAAAGAGTTAATTTATCACATTATCAATATTATTTAATTAAATAGCTCAGTCCTAACTTAGACTTTAGACTAAGACTTTTATGTTATACTTTTAAAGAAAAGAGTTTAGTTAATTGACTAAAGCATAGCTCTTATTATAAATAAACAAGTTTTTATATTCTTTTCTCAATAAACAGAAACATGGCAGAGTTACTGTATTGTACACACATACATCATAGTCAACAAAGGTGAAATAACAACTTCTCTTATTCCTATAACAATTGAACATTCTCCTGTAGCCTCAAATGAAAACATCACATTTTCACTGTGTGTATATCCATTTAAGACGCTCATATGAGGTTCCTCATATTTTGCTAAACTTCTTCCTCTTCGAAGATACTGAGGTTCAATAATTATCAGCTGCTAATAAGCAGAATCAGGGAGGAGATACACAGCATTAGAGTTTGGGTGTGGGATGTTAAATCAATTATTTTAGTTAAGCGGCTGTGTTTCGGAATACGGTGCAGGAGGTTAGTCTAAGCCCCATGCATATATAGTAGTTACACAAAAACCATAACACACGACATACATTGAGATACCATCATGTCATGAGGTATTTCAAGTTGATTTCACGAATTTTGACTTGAATTAGTTCATTCAGAATGTTTTATTTTAGCTTGTTTTTTTCCCAGGAAACTTTTTAATGTTAAATATTTTGGAGTTGGAATGATTTGTCCACGTTGTTAATTTGCAGGAACTGTGCTCTGAGGATGCGAGGTAAGGAAACAGGGGAGGAAATGTTGGTGAACAGTTTGAGGTATGGTGGACAATTAATGGAAAATGAATGGATTGGCAGTATAAGACTGATGGAACAAAACTGGAGGAGTATAGAGTACATTGAGCAACACTGCTGGACATACAGTAGGAAAGGGCTGAAAGGGGAAAGTCTGCTCAAACAGTTCTCCCTCCACTCTCACACTGAAAGTAGTATGGGTTATAAAGCTCTTGGGCTCAAACAGACACCCTGCCAGGGCCTTAGTGGCCTTATAAACATTAAAGTCAGCCTGTAAAAGTTTATTAAGTGCTAAAAGGTGCTACAACTTATTTTCTTTTTTTACTGTTTTTATTGTGAATTTTCTCTAGTGGCTAAGAGAATTAATTGACGTGTAATACCTGGTAAAGTGATAACGGCTGCTAATGTGAAATGCAAGCCTGGTTCTGCTCTCTGGTTGAACTGAGTGCAGCTGAGCTCCACTGAAAGCTTCCTCTCTCCTTACGTCTGTCCCTGCATTTCACTTATTCACCACAAGGGGGCAAAGTGGGTCCAGAAATCATTCTGTCTGTTTAGATAAAGATTTTTAAGGTGATGTTGAGCCATCATCTCTAATGAGTATTCAGTTTGCTCAAAGAGCAGGGGGAAAATGCTTGGAAGACCCCTGTATGCTAGAAATAATAATAATTAGTTACAAAACAACCGATTAAAGTGATTCATAGCCATGTGTGTGTGTGTGTGTGTGTGTGTGTGTGTGTGTGTGTGTGTGTTTCCCCAGAGTGATGTATGTGATGATGAGTATCATGGTGCTTGGTGTCATCTTAGAAGTGAATGGCTGTGGAAACAGGATTTGATGATTATAAATAAAGCATCACACATCCCTCATAAGCATACACAGTGCTGAGAGGAGTAGAGTGAAGTGTTTCCTGACTGTGTTTGAGACTGTGTGTGTGTGTGCGTGTGTCCATGCATGTGTATGAGTATGTGAGAGAGGGAGTCTGTGTCAGTGGAAGTGGGCAGTGACATGGCACTTTGCCATTTGCACTATGTAACAGCTGTCACAGCACACTATGTGTGTGTGTTTGTGTGTGTGCATGAGTGGCTGGTCAGTATCCATGTTGGAGAGTGTGCACATAAAGCCATTTAATCATCTGACCAGGTGAGATTTAAAAACTCCAACCTGCAACACATTTAACAGGTTTATACTGACATATCTTAGTGATTTTGGTAAAGTTTGTTGTTTGGTTTCGTATTTTCAATACTTCAGGATTCAAAGATTCAAGATTCAAAGAACTTTATTAATCCCAGAGGGAAATTGCTCAATTGCATGATGCACTTGCATCATGAATTAAAAGTATGAGTGTGTAGTGCTGTTGCCACAAGTGGACGTTTCAAGAATGATTGCAATGTTTGCAGTTAGAAAAGAAAATCAAGGATCTGAGACCTGAATGAGGCAGGAGCTTTTTTCCTCAGTTGCCATTTTTCAGTGATGTTAAAAGTCATATTATTTAAAACTTACAAAAAATACATTGCATTTGGATTGTAAGTTCTAGAATGCCGTACAGCTAGATGACATAGCTGTGCTGAGTTAAAGCAGAAACTCACCTTGGTTAGTGGTCCACATGACGACAGGAAAAATGGCACTGACACCAGTACAGTATTAGCATGAAATTGACACTCATGTGTTTGACCTCAGTGTATAAATGAGAAGGTGAGAGAGCTGGACAGATAAAAGTACTAAAGCTCTATACCCACTGATGCCAGTGTCATCAGGTATTCAAAGAGTATAGTGAGTAATATAGGAAACCATCAATCGTAATGAAATTAGAGCAACTTGTTGATGAAAGAAATCAACTCAGAATTTAGCTACAGTACATGATAAATCTTAGATGCCATTAAAGATCATTTATGAATATGTTATACAAGTCAATCAGGATGAATGTTTTCTTTAATTGTGCAGATATTCCTTCTTTCTCCTGGAAAATATTGGACCTGAATCTAAATTATGGGTTATTACTCATATAACTTGTGCTCAGATAACTTGTGTCTTGCTCTAGAGTCATGTTATGTGCCTCCTCCCTGTCACTTGTTACTTTGTTCTTATAAATTTCATACAAATACAACAAATATGAGGGTATGACAAGTGATACGTCACAGACCATGCCTGTAACCTGAAAAATTCAGGAACATGCTCAAAGCCCAGCAGGAGCAGGTGTGAATGACTCAGACAGTCAGAGGCTTGTTGCCAGTTTAGCACGCTTCCAGATGCTGGTACAAAGTGTGAGCTAATACTCTCACCAGATATCAGCTGTTCAAGCAGGGAAACACTTAGCCAGCTGTTTGATTATAATCAGGCCATGATTAGATTTTTTTTCCCCCAAGACCCAGTACTATTGCCTGAGTTATATTTTAGTGTTTGCCATAATCACATATTCTCACCTGGATATCACTGCATTCATCAGAGCACTTTAACCTTTACCAGTCACAGGGTTTGATTAACTGTACTATAGATACATTGGCATTTTTTTTTATCTGAGCCTGGATCTAAGATATCATGGTGGAACTCAATCAGATGAATATTATTAATATTCTGTACAGATAGAAAAGTATTTGTTAATGGAACAGAGTTTAATGTGGGCATGTCATTTCATATACCAGAAATATTGAAAACATTTTACAGGCTAGACTAAACAGCTAGAAACAGCTAAGAACTAGACTTCTACTTCTGAGGTGGCACTAGGGGGCATTTTGATAATACACAAGTAATGTAATGACAACTAACAAGCACATTTTGACATGTAATCCTTGGTTAAATAATCTATAATCAGACATGTGACATTGTTTTTGCCATTTACTATTGATTTTGCCCTTCTCTTTAAAGACACAAAAATACATCATCTTATTTAGTAAAGATTTTCTAAATGCAAAGATTTGTTGAGAGTACAGTAGTTTTACAGTAAAGATGGTATTATCGCACACTCTAATATCCTTGGACTGCCTTTTACTTTTATTACAGCCATGGCATTGTTTCGATAAGCTTATGCAATTCCCCAACATTTATTTACGTCCAGAGTCACATTCATTTCTTTACAAGATCTTGTATTGTTTGTATAATTGGAGAGTCAGACCAATGCATTAAGCCTTCTTTAGCACATCCCAAAGATTCGCAATGGGGTTAAGGTTTGTGGTGACCTGTGCATGTGTGAAAATGATGTCTCAATCTTCCTGAACCACTGTTTCATAATTTGATTCATCGTGAAATATACCTGTTCCATCAGGGAAAAGTGACACAGAGTAACATCTTTGCCACAACCACAGGATTGGCAAAGTTACTCACTGCATCAATTAGGGTTAAATAACTTGTTGACAGCTGAACCTTATTAATCATTGCAGTAATTATCCAATGAAATTCTCTTAACTATTATTCATTCATTAATTCATCTACTATACCGCTTTATCCTTCAGCTATAGTTAAATCCCAGTAGTGACTTTTTGGCCAGGCAGTGTAAATTGCTATGCATTTCTCACAACTGCAATATTAACAAAGTTCTTCCATTCATGTATCTTTAGTTACTTCAGTATCCCAGTCAGGCAGGAAAACACCCTGGATGGGATGTCATGTCAATACAGGGCATCATGCACACACATGCCAGAAACCTTCACATTCACATGCCCATTCACAACTAGAGACACCATAGAGTCACAAAGAACGTGCATTAGTTATTTTGATGACACCACCTGAAATGAGCTAAAACTCATAATCAGAAAATAGTTATTCCATGAGCAGTAATATTGTCTTGATTTATGACATCCTTAAATAATTTTCCTAATGCAAGAAAGACATGTATAAATGAATGGTATTGGGTTTAGAATGTAATCATGGCTGACTCTGTCTGTTAACCCCTTAATCTCCCAGGACACTTTCATGGGTTTAGCCTTGTAATCTGTCTTCTTGGTTTCACTTTATGTGCTAAATATTTTTTGTTATTTGTTCAATTTATGCACTTTAAGATTAGTTTAAATGGCTCAGTAAGAGCCAGATTTCAAGCCAGATTTCAATGTAAGAATACATAAAGTAAGAAAACTTCCTAGACCTACAGCAAGTGCAAACGCGTGGTAACACATCTGCCTCACACTTGGCACAGCTATGACAGTTATGACAGCTGCAAGTCTCTACACTGCAAATTTGTTACATGGGTGATGTAAAACTTTAATGGATATTAGGATTGTACTTGTCTACATGCTTGCATACTTAATGATGAAATATTACTCAGATATCTGTGTATTACAGTGCATCCTCTTGGTCTGTCTGTGTGCATAGATGTAATGGCAATAATACATACTGCTGAGATCACTGTTGACATCATTACTCAGGAGTTGCACGGTTCACATCAATCTTTCCCCCCCACACACACTCCTGAGGTGAGTGAATTTTTCATCTCAGAGTTCATCCAGGGGTCACGCACACACACATGCACACTGATATGAGATACGCTCAGCAGGTACACTAACGCAACTCTAGGGCCCATTTTTCTTTCTTTCATTCTTGCCATCCATTTTTTCCCCCATACATCTACAGTGCCATCTCAGATTACTCTGTTAAATTCTTCACAGCTGAAGAACACAATGTAGGCACAGAAAATGGCATCGTATCGTTTCATTAAAAGCAGTTCTCAGCAACATGCTGAATCCTGACAGGTACAGAAACTTGTGATTTGTGCCATGGGATTTCATCCAACTAGGCAAACGTCTTTTCCCATAAGCAAAGCCTGATGGTAATCATTTTGGATGCAGAGATTTATTATGTAGTACAGTATTAAATCTAGAAAAATATGCAAATGTTATTATTTCTTTTACTGAAAAACAAGCAAAAAAAAAACTAACAAAAAAACATCACAATAAGTTCCATTCAAACTGATTGCATACGAATATAGGCCATTTTTTAAATACCTGATAATAATTTTATATTATATTTAGAAATAATATTAAATTTAAATAAATGTTTTCCTGAAAATAATTGTCTGCAGTACAAAACATCCTAACTGTTACAGTATCACGCGTGTTGTGGATGTTGCTTTGCTGTTGTAAGGTGTCAAGCCGCAAGAAATTTGTGATTTATAAAAGCTACGATACACTACTAAATATCTGTCACATCCATCAAAGACACTTCACTTCCACTTTTCTTTATTTGTCACAGTCCTTTGGCCATGCATTGGTTACAGGAGCCTGAATGCTGTTTCCATCAAATAAATCTACTGTACCCGTTTCCACTCCTACCTTCAGCTTATCGGGGAAGAGGAGCAAAGATCTTCACAGAATCAGGTGTGTAAATTGCATAGAAGCATATTCATATGAGACAAAGTAATTAATGGAAGACTGCATACATAACCACAGTGGGAAATTATAAATTATTCGTCATATCTTATGAACTGGTAAATGCTTCCTTAATTTTCCACCCATTTGTCAATTAATTTGCCAAGTACTTTGTGAATTCTCAAAGCAATTTGTAACTTTGTACATAACATTCCTCAGAAATTAAACTTGACAGCCATTTGCATTAAATGCTAACGAAAGTCTTTAGTAAAGCTTTAAAGATTTATTTTCTACATGGAAAAAGATGGAAATGGATAAGGACAACATAAAAGCTGTGGTATGGAATCAAACCTACTACAAATCTACAAGAACTACAAAGGTTTCTATCAGATTTATCAGGTTATTCAGCTCTGTGTCAGCTCCTCTTACCACCCTCCTAAAAGGTAACATGACTAAATGGTAAAAATGGCTCCAGTGGAATAATCCATCTGTACTAACCTTTCAATAGCTCAAAAATAATTTTATCAGTACCACTATACTCCAGCATCCATCATTGCCGTTCATGGTGGACATAGATATGTTTGAATTTGAAGTAAGAGCAGAGTCTTCTCACTGCTCTGGAAATCCTTCCAGACTTTATCTCTGTGCATTCTATCATGTTGGGAGCAACTGTGATGATGGGGACAGAGGACTACTGGCCATTAATGCAGCGCTGGAGAATAAAACGCCATTTTTGACACATTATCATAAAGACCTGGATAAAAAACAACAACAGAAAAGTAGATGTCCTGCTACATACGTGATCCTTCCATAATCATATATTGCACCTTCAAATGAATGAGAGATCATGGATGGCATTTTGAGGCCAAACCAGAATTTTTCAATGGGCAAAGTGTACAATGTCTTGACAAAACAACTTATACAAATTGTTCAAACTTTGCTCCATTCTGGGTAACCTGGAATTTAATTCACCATAAAGCTAGTAGAAAAATGTTCTGTTGGGCATCTCAATAGTGGGCAGAGAATTCCTTATGCCATAGTGTGTGCAGCCATTTCCCCATCACCCATGGCCACACATCTCACTAGAATCCATGACAGATCACCTTGTTTCCAACCATTTTTTTCATTTTTGTTTCTATCAGATAATCCCCCTGTCATAGACACCTTACAGCTATGGAAACAGTACAATCTTCAGAGAGGTCTTCGGACACATCACGTATACAGTACCAGGAGATATGGTGTCAGGTAAGAGTCTATTACAAGTTAGTGAAGTTATTACAGTGGTGGCCAAAAGTATTAAAACATGTATTACTTCTTCCAGTGCACAAAAAAGGTGATTTCACTAATTAGTTTGAGCCTATGTAACTGGAAAAAAAAACTAATGAAAAACTGTCTATGTGATAATGGCATTCAGCTTCTGAATCCATGGCCCAGGTTCTCTCCAATCCTAAACTCAATAGAAAACTGTTGGATAGCAGTCAAGTTGACTGTCTTCTGTAGATGATCTTCAGGGGGCAATGAAACAGGCATTGATTGAGTAAGTGACACCAGAGTACTGCAGTTGTCTTTTTGACCTTATGCAGAGCCAGATCCAGCAGATTTTGAAGAATAAAGGACTTCATAATAAATATTGATTGATGTAGCAAGTTTGTTGCATAAATAACAAATTATTCTTATTATCTTGTCATTACTTTAAAAATTTTAATCGTCTTTAAAATATTGGATTCACTTTTGTCTCAATTGTTTTGACCGCCACTGTATCTCCCATGGGCTAAGTATGCTGCAAGCTTACTGATTCCCTGAACTTGCACAATTCCAATGTGTCCTTGGTGACCAACCATCCCTGTTTCTGTGGACGAGAGAACCCACAGAACTGTTGACAAATTGATTAAAAAAGTTAGTAGACGTGAATGGCGATGCCTTATAATCTCTTAAGAGTGATATTGCAGCACAATATCCAGGTAAACTAACACTGCTTTTCTCACTCACATCTGTGTCTAGGGCAGATGGTTTTAGGGATGTGCACCGCATTTTTGAGGGCCCCTGCTCTAAACCTGGAATAATGAACATTTCTCAGTGTATCCATACTTATGTTGTTGTATGTGTAAGTGATTTCCTCTTTTGTGATTCCCCCCCCCCCCCCCCCCCCCAATTGTTCTGGGAAGATTCCGATAGACCACTGACTTTATATGAATCCTGAAAAAAAAAAGAAAACAGATTTTAGATCTGGTTTTAGATCTTGTTCTATTCAATCTCCTTTTGTTAATTTAAAATAAAAAATTTTATTAAAAGTAACATACTGTAAGCCTAATATATAAGTTTATATATGAAAGTCAGGTAACTACAGCGCATCATACACATACATGCCAGAAACCTTCATATTCACATGCTCATTCACAACTACAGTAGGGGCACCAGAGAGTCACTAAGGAAGTGTATTAGTTATTTTGATGACACCACCTGAAATTTGTGAAAACGTATAATCTGAAAATAGTTTTTCCATGAGCAGTAGCATTGTCTTGATTTATGACATCCTTAAATAATTTTCCTAAATTAATGGTATTGAGTTTAGAATATTATGATGGCCGACTCTGTCTCTTAACTATTTTGCTAGCCTGTCATCTACAGTATATATACTGAATACTGTAATATTGTATAATACAGTATAAAACTGCTGTTAATAAAAAAAAATTAATTCCCATGCCCTTACTCTTATACACTTTTGTAATAAAATGGAGAGCTACATTACAAGCTACTAAGAAAAAAGTAGCTGAATACATTGTTAGTAGAAAAACCAACTGTAGTAATTTCATGTTTATTATGCGCCTACTGTATTTTATTGCATAACAGAGAATTTGCTTTTCAATTTGTAAACAAGCCTTGTATGTAAGAAGCATTAAACATTACTTAACTAAGAAACAATTGTTTGAAAAATCTATTGGTTAAAAATTTGTTCCTGGAAAACTGACCTGCTAATTAACATTAATTGGCATACAGTAACTTAAAAAATAATATAAAATTAAATAGCTTGACTTGGTGTTCCCTGCAATCTAAACAGTAATGTTTATTTATATCGGTTGACACAAAGTCAGCTGTCATGCTCTGTTAAAAGGGTTACCTATGTGGTAATTAACTACTTTGATACATAAATTCAAAAGAAATACTTATATAAGCACCTGCAATACTATTGCTTCTGATTATTAAGATGAAAATTCTTAAAAATGTAAGCAATCAGCAACAATAACAAATCACAATAAAGGCATTTAACTCCAACTAGTATGAGTAAATTTTAAGGCAACAATATTTTGAGATTTAGAGACAAAATTAAGCACTTTCCTGTCAAATGGCTAAAGTGTATGAACCAAATATTTACACAGCAGCATAAATGTCTAAGAATGTGAGCATTTGTAGCTCAAGTTTTCAGGGAAAATCTTGTGTGTCGTATGTGCCTTTATGGTATGGTGGTATTTATCATTAGCTTTGTAGCAGCTACAAGATTTACCTTCCATTGACATAACAATTAATGCAGTTATATAACACACATAATGCTAAATGTACACCTAAATTTAACCTCAGTAACACACACACACACACACACACGCACACACACACACACACACACACACTCAATACGGGCAATTTGGGAACACCAATTAACTGGAGAACTGTACCTGGAGGAAACTCAACAAGCAAAGGGAGAACATGCAAACTCCATGCAAATTCAGAAAGATCATAAAATGTAACTAAAAAGTTAATACATAAAATAAAACATTGAGATAACATATTAAGTCTCTTCTATAAAAAAAAACAAGATCTTATGACTGCATTTTCTGTGCTATCCATATGCATCATGAATTATCAAATGCTTTGACATTAGGCATTCTGGAAATTCAGATTGCTTTCTGCAAGTTCATGCCAACAAATAAAAAACTCCATCAAGAGAAGCCGCACACTTCAAAGGTAGCACACTGGAACTCTGCCTAGAGGATGCCAAGAAACTGAAAAGGAAATAACCTGTGCACTTTGTCCTTGGGCAAACAATGTGTGCTCCATGTTACATGAATGATCTCATACCTCATTCTTGTTTCAGATTCCACCACAGGACCATGGTCTAAAATGTAAATTAAAACTGTCTATAATATTAACAAAAACAGAAATAAAGAAACCATAATCTGGCATTGAAATTCAAGAATGAGTCGTGTGTGTGCGTGTATGTGCATCCTCTGCTGGAATCATGTAGTGGGAGGATTTTCTGACCTTGCTATGAACTTGCCCACTGATCTGAGGTCATCATAAAGGTCAAAGTGCAGAATTCATGCTGGCCAAATGCAAACGTCAGACTTGAGCTAACTAGAATGGGAGGAACATGGCTTAGACTTCCTGCTGTTGCATTCATCTCAACGGTCTTTAGACAACTGTGTTGTTGAAGCCAAGTAAACTGCTCTTCTTATTACTTTGCTCTTAACTCTAAAAACCTAGTTGCAATGGCATACTTATATGAGAAATGTATATACACAGTACAAGTTGTTGTGTCCTGTATGCTTGTTGAATTGTGTCTACAGTATCTCTGCTGTAAGTTCGGAATTCATGTCAGGTTTTACAGAGGTCCAGTCCAATGCAGTTAACTCCACTGTTCCAGTTCATACCTTACAGATTCCCATGTGAAGAGTCTCTGCCAGATTATACAAGCAACTGGCAAATTAACCTGCTTAGATTAATGCTCATTTCACTGCAATCATCATTCAGTTCTGATCATCCATTGGCTAGTGAATCATGCACTTGTTTGGAGGCCTTTAAAAATTTTGCTGTTCCACTTTGGCTTTAATTGTGAGATTTGTGTGTTTTTATTCGTTGTGTACATATTTTTTAATGTCATTATTTTAGTGGGTTTTAATGGGTGTCGACATGTTCTTTGGGAATTGGATTTGTATGTGTGGTTTTTGATGTTAAAGAAACAAAGATAATTTTGTGTCTGTCGTTTTCTGTTCTACAGTGGTGTGAAAAACTATTTGCCCCCCTCCTGATTTCTTATTCTTTTGCATGTTTGTCACACAAAATGTTTCTGATCATCAAACACATTTAATTATTAGTCAAAGATAACACAAGTAAACACAAAATGCAGTTTTTAAATGAGGGGTTTTATTATTTAGGGAGAAAAAAAATCCAAACCTACATGGCCCTGTGTGAAAAAGTAATTGCCCCCTGAACCTAATAACTGGTTGGGCCACCCTTAGCAGCAATAACTGCAATCAAGCGTTTGCGATAACTTGCAACGAGTCTTTTACAGCACTCTGGAGGAATTTTGGCCCACTCATCTTTGCAGAATTGTTGTAATTCAGCTTTATTTGAGGGTTTTCTAGCATGCACCGCCTTTTTAAGGTCATGCCACAACATCTCAATAGGATTCAGGTCAGGACTTTGACTAGGCCACTCCAAAGTCTCCATTTTGTTTTTCTTCAGCCAATTAGAGGTGGATTTGCTGGTGTGTTTTGGGTCATTGTCCTGCTGCAGCACCCAAGATCGCTTCAGCTTGAGTTGACGAACAGACGGCCAGACATTCTCCTTCAGGATTTTTTGGTAGACAGTAGAATTCATGGTTCCATCTATCACAGCAAGCCTTCCAGGTCCTGAAGCAGCAAAACAACCCCAGACCATCACACTACCACCACCATATTTTACTGTTGGTATGATGTTCTTTTTCTGAAATGCTGTGTTACTTTTACGCCAGATGTAACGGGACACGCACCTTCCAAAATGTTCAACTTTTGTCTCGTCGGTCCACCAGGTATTTTCCCAAAAGTCTTGCCAATTATTGAGATGTTTTTTAGCAAAATTGAGACGAGCCTTAATGTTCTTTTTCTTAAAAGTGGTTTGCGCCTTGGAAATCTGCCATGCAGGCCGTTTTTGCCCAGTCTCTTTCTTATGGTGGAGTCGTGAACACTGACCTTAATTGAGGCAAGTGAGGCCTGCAGTTCTTTAGATGTTGTCCTGGGGTCTTTTGTGGCCTCTCGGATGAGTCGTCTCTGCGCTCTTGGGGTAATTTTGGTCGGCCGGCCACTCCTGGGAAGGTTCACCACTGTTCCATGTTTTTGCCATTTGTGGATAATGGCTCTCACTGTGGTTCGCTGGAGTCCCAAAGCTTTAGAAATGGCTTTATAACCTTTACCAGACTGATAGATCTCAATTACTTTTGTTCCTGAATTTCTTTGGATCGTGGCATGATGTCTAGCTTTTGAGGTGCTTTTGGTCTACTTCTCTGTGTCAGGTAGCTCCTATTTAAGTGATTTCTTGATTGAAACAGGTGTGGCAGTAATCAGGCCTGGGGGTGACCACAGAAATTGAACTCAGGTGTGATAAACCACAGTTAAGTTATTTTTTAACAAGGGGGGCAATCACTTTTTCACACAGGGCCATGTAGATTTGAAGATTTTTTTCTCCCTTAATAACGTAAACCTTCACTTAAAAACTGCATTTTGTGTTCAATTATGTTATCTTTGACTAATAGTTAACGGTTTTTGATGAGCAGAAACATTTAAGTGTGACAAACATGCAAAAGAATAAGAAATCAGGAAGGGGGCAAATAGTTTTTCACACCACTGTAGATAATGGTCTAATAATTATCTTTTTTTTTCTTGGTCGTACCCCAAGTGAAAAAACTTGGTTGTGTTTGTCCACAAATGATTGCCATTCAATATTCCCCCTGCACAAATGTTTTTTCTAATATTAGTAGTCATACACAAATGCCATCTATAGAAATTTGTAATTCACTTAACAATTCTATGTTAACCTGACCCTAGACCTGGGCATCAATATGTGAAGAGGTTTTACTTTGACATTGCCAAAGAGTCTCATGTTTCTTGTGTTTGACCCACTGTTTTTATAATAGCTCACTTAAGGAGTACAATAGCACACTTAAGGAGTAAAATGTCCTTTCTGTGAGAAAGTCATTACAGCTGAATTTCTCCCCAGCAGCCCATAATAACAACCAAGGGAACTGAATGTCCATTCCAAAATAGGGTCCACAAAGACATATAAACCCCTCATTGTGGAAACAAGAAGCTATCAATGTGCAAACAACTGTACTGGAACATTATTATGTTCAAAATTTGGCATCACTTTATTTATTTATTTATTTTTATTGCTAGAATGCTGTTTGTTCTATAATATGAAAAAGATTACTCTGACAGGAGCTTCACTCTTCTTTGAAGCTGCTTGTCATTACAGTTTTCTAGGAAAAAATAGGACTAAAGGAGAAAAGGTTTTATCACAAAAGTCTGTTTTGCAAGAGAGATGGAATGGATTGTTGAAATGGATTATTCTTCAGTGTTGTCATTTAGAAAGTTGTAAATTAGCAGCAGAGGACCATTAGTGTATGCATGCAGGAGTTTACACACACACACACACACACACACACACACACACACACACACACACACTAAGATTGGCATTTTATTAAAGCTTAGTCACTATTATTGCTATAAACCAAACAACATAATACAGAATAGCAACTGAATAAGAAGATCTAATGATCTTGTCCACTGCTTACTTTCAGATCCTAATGGGAGTTGAGTGATTTGGTAAAGATGGGTGTATTTGGGAGTAAACCTGATAAGTCTCTCAAAGACAGTGTTAGTGTTAACTGCAACATAAATCTTTGACTTGTGTAATTAGAGTGTTAAAGAGTTGATAAGTTCTGATTCCGATACAGTTGTAATTTTAATTTTTATCTTAATTCACTAAACATTTACACTGGACTAAATTTAATTTAATAAATTAAATTTAATAATAAACATGTTCTTAATCTTTCTTGCCTGGTTAAATAAAGGTAAATAATAAAAAAAAATAATAATGTCACTTAGATTTTAAATTTTAAACAAAAAATGCTGACAATGAGGCAGAGAGGATTTCAGATGTGACTTCATTATATCACTGATGATGTATGTATAAATACTAGGGATGTAACGGTATTATAAATACCGTCGTACCGCAATAACAATTTATTTCGATAATACCGTTGTCGCATGACGATAAAATGATAGGTCTTCTGAGAAAAGTTTGCTCAGGCGAATGGAGCGAACGGGAGGTATCGGGAACTACAATTACTGGAATTACTGGATCTGTAGCGACAACAGACAAAGGATGATGGCCGCGCCTGGGCTGATGGGAACTGTAGTTCCCGCTACCTCCCGTTCGCTCCATTCGCCTGAGCAAACTTTTCTCAGAAGACGAATAGTTTTATCGAGTCATTTCGGTTTCTCTCTGAAAAGAAACGAGAAAAAAAAATCCTGTCTCTGTCTGAATAAGTGAGTGAGTGCTCTCAAATACTCATTCAGCACATGGGCCAGCTGCAATAAGTAGGTTGCTATTTTTTGTTTTTTTCTGAGTTTTCAAGAATACTAAATTGAAACTTAATTTTTTTAAATGGTTTAATAATTTTTTGTTATTAAAAAAGTTTCTGTTTCAAAGTTTACAGATAGATGGCTAATTTGTATGCCATTGATATGTTCAGTGTTCATGTATACTGTTTAATAAACACTTCTGGCACTTTTTTCAAGTCTATTCATTATTTTTGTTTTTCCTGTAAATGATTCAATAAATACCGTACCATGCCATTCATACAGAGGTATTACCGTACCATGAAGTATTGATAGCGTTACATCCCTAATAAATACTTACGCTTCTTTTGGACTAATTAAGTTTTATTGCATTTCTAAATATAATTAAATTATAATTTATATATTATGAGATGTTTTAGATTAATTCTGTAAATATCAAGTTGTTATACATCTGTAATATTAAGTTTTCTAAACAATAAATATAGCTGAAAAAATCCTTCATAATTCCTTCAATCTTCCACAATTACAAAGTAAAAACAGGTGTTTAAAAAGAAATAAAGACTGAAATATTAGATTAACATAAGCATCAGATCTATTATTTAGTACTTGGTAAAGCACTTTTGACATGCATAAGTCTCCTTGGGAATGATACTATAAGCTTGGCAGACCTTGCTTTTTGGAGGTTTCTTTCATTCTTCTTGGCAGAATCATTCAAGCACAACCAGGTTAAACAGGAAGAGTCAGTGCACAGCCATTACAGGTCTCTCCAGAGATATTCTATTGGGTTCAGTTCTGGACTCCATGACCTTCAGAAACTTGTTCTGAAGCCACTTTTGTGTATTTTTTGGCATTATGCTTTGGGTCTTGGTCTTGTTGAACTGTAGATCTTTATCCCAGCTTGAGATCCTGAGCGCTCATTTACATTTTGTTTCACTCAGAATAGCAATTTACCCGGGGTACTCAATAGGCGGAATACAGATATATCTGGACCGACGCCAAAACAAACATGCTAATTTAATCATAATCCAAATGAGTTCTCAATGAAGTGCCCAACTGTGTTTCCGCGCGATATATCTTTGTGTCTTCTAGTGATGGGTCGTTCATGAACGATTCATTCTTTTTGAACGAATCTTTAACGTGACTCAGAAGAACGAATCGTCTCCGAGAGTGATTCGCTCATTTTCTACTGGGCGCGCATGCGCAAATCATCGCAGAACCTCTGTAGGCTATGTATTGAACGGTTCTCAACGAATCGTCAAGTCCCGAGTTGTTCCGTCCTTTGTCACGTGACTCCCATAGGCGCTATGCGGTGCAGTAGATTCAAAAGAACGAACGACTCGCGGAAGATATAAGAGGTGAGCTACTCATTCTGTTTATTATAATATGTCCTTGATATCCTAATGGTGTGTTCAAAGCTGCACTCTAAAAAATGCTGGGTTGTTTTTTCTACCCAAACGCTGGGTTGCCGCTGTTGGGTCATTTTTCTGGGTTATTTTCAGAGAGTTGGGTAGTTTTTGTGTAACCCAGCTGCTGGGTTGAAGTTTGCTTGGCCCCTCCCCCAAAGTTCACCGGTGGATTCAGCGGCTGTCACTCAGCTTCGTGTCTCTCTTGAGCTCCCACACCGCTGATGACGGTTCATCCTCCTCGGACATTTAAGGGGAAATGGCGTTAAATACAAGGTCTGTATACACATGTTCACTCACCTAATTCACATATGACTGAAAAATTATTACTATATGTAACATTTATTACTGTTACTGTGTTAAGGTTACACACAAACTTTCCGGCTGGTCTGAGGTACTGGATGATAATTTAGCTGAGAATAGCTGCTAGTTAGCCAAACAACCCCACCTGTGTATGAAAGAAACGGCTAAGATGTCTGAGCTTTTTAGCTTTCTCTGTAGAATGTTTGCAGGGTTACGAAGATGGTGAAGTGATGAATGAACGCTAAACTGTTAACTGTATTGTTAGCATGACGGCGGCATTTAGTTAGTTTGCTAGCATTAGCAACCACTTTAGAACTTTATTAATCTCACTGCTTGAGACAATAAAATGCTGGTGTTTTACAAAACACTGACCCTCTCACAAATATACAGACCTGCTAACCCTCCCGTTTTTCACTAGCTAGTAATTTACTCTGCGGTCAAATTTCTCCTGCGTTTCTCCCGAGTTATAACAATATTTTACACCTTTCCCCCTTTGGCAAGTATGCAAATGTATCACCAGTGATAGCATGTAAGCTAACCATGTAGCTCTCTTTAACCAAAGTTAAATTAACTATCAGTCAGCGCGCCAACTACAGGAAAAAGTACCACAGCGGTACAGGTAACTACTAGATGGAAGTATTAATATTTTGGTGATTGTAATGTACCAGTATGATACCAACTATGACATTTTTTCGGTAATTAGCTTAAAATCAATGCAGACTACAATATCAACTAGTCTGACATAAAGAGCTGTATCCTAAAAGCCATGCTTATTTTGCTGTTTTATTTTTGGTAGTAGCTGTCTCCATGTTTTTGTTTTAGGTTACCTATACCCTATCTTAATGGGCAGCTTTGTAATTTTTTAGTATCAATCGAATTTCACACGAAATTGATAGTCTTATTCAGTTTAATCTTTGCTATTCAACAAAATTTTAACTTTTTCATTTCTTTCTTTCTAAGGTTGGCACCAACATGGTGGAATACCTCCAGCAGGCTGAAGTGTCAAGGCCGTACCCCTACATCCTGACGTTGGGAGATAATGACCAGCGCTGCTCTCAGTAATGTTGTAATGTTGCTATGAAATAGCGAGGCCTACCTGAAAAGTCATAGACAGTGTTTGTATGTTAAAATGAGACCAGGGCTGGATAGTTTTGATCCTGCTCTGTAGAAGTTGCTTCAGCCTATTTGTTCAATTTCTCCATTCTGCCCTTGTCAGTAATAGTATAGTAATGATGTCACTGTTGATTATCTGTTCTTGTGCTTTTGAAAAATAAATGTTTTTTCTAAGAACATTTAATAGGATGTTGTTTATTGCATACATGTATGTTTTTTGTAATAGACCAGTATATCAAAGTAATTTAACTGTTTAATAGACATGGGTGTTTTTTTTTTTTTACAGATTCACTGTAAAACATGAAAATAATAACCTATTTGTGATGTAGAATTAACCAAATTCTACCTCACAAATAGACCAATTTATGTGGTAGAATTAACCCAGCATTATAGTTAAATATGACCTAGCATTTGGATTGAATATTTAACCCATCTTGTTGGGTTAAACAAATAACCCATCTTGCTGGGTTAAATTAACCCAGCATTTAGTTAGTCCTATATTTACCCAGCAGCTGGGTTAAAAACAACCCAGATTGGGTTGTTTTTAACCCAGCATTTTTTAGGGTGTGGCCATTCATATACGTTGATTTTGAAAACAGCGAATTTAAGAGTGAGTGGACAGAAAAATATGCATTTGTGCTCCCTGTGGGAAGCAGAAAACCAATGTGCTAGAAATCTAGAAATCAAAAGTGGTCACCTTCTCACCTTCTGGACACAGATGGTTACTGCAGCAGGTGTTCCTGTCGTGCAGAAAATGGCCCTTCAAATTCCCACAGTTTTCCTCAACGTACTGTTGCGAATCTGCCGTTTCGACTATGAGCATGGTGAAAAACACATATCGCAGCACCATCACCAATGAACATTTACATCAGTGCCTCCACCTGGTCCTCACACCTTTTATGCCCAAGTTCAAACAACTGGTGGCACAAAGATGATGTCACCATTCACACTAAAAGGACTACCATGTAATTTTTGGGTATTGTTCGAAAATTTTGGGTTTGACTTTTTTTTGTAGTTCTCTATTGGACTGTAGTTGAAATTGGACTGTCATTTTTCCGGACCTTGAACTGAATAGAAATTTGGTAAGTGGACCTTTCAAATTTATATTTGAGTACCCCTGCTCTATACTAACTAATCTCCCAGTTTCCTGCGGCTAAAAAAAAACATCCCCACCGCATGATGCTGCACCACTATTTTTGCAGGGATGGTTTTAATAAGGTGATGTGCAGTGTGTGATTTCCTGATTCCAAGTAGTTCAATCTTCCAGTCATCAGACAAGAGGATTTTTTTTCTCATGGTCTGAGAGTCCATTAGGTGATTTTTGGCAAACTCCCAGCCGGCTGTCCTTTGCTTTTAAGTGAAGAATGTCTTCTGTCTGGCCACTTAACCATATAGGCCTGATTGGTGGAGTGATGCAGCGATTGCTGTCCTTCTGTAAGTCTCTCCCATCTCCACAAGGGATCTCATTTATAGCAACCTTTAGGTTCCTGTTTACCTGTTTGACCCTGATTACTCAGTTTTGCTGGCCGGACAGATATGTTGGTTGTTCCCAGTCTTTTCCATTTGAGAATGATGGAGGCTACCATGCTCTTATAGTATGTGCTTTCAATGCTGCAGAATGTTTTATGTACAGTATCCTTCCCCAGATCTGTGTCTTGCCACAATCCTGTCTCATGGGTCTACACAAAATTCTCTAGACCTCATGGCTTTGTTTTCACTCTGACATACATTACTCCATCTACTCTGAAATCTTATATAGACAAGTGTGCTTTTTAGAATTATGTTGAATTAACTCACTTACTGTAGGCACAGGTGGACTCTTGTAGAAGCATTTCAAGAATCCTTGATAGGAGTAGGAGAAGCCACAGCTCAACTGCATGTTCCTTTACTTATGTAAATTAAAT
Source organism: Channallabes apus (assembly GCA_030522415.1). Classification (NCBI taxonomy): domain Eukaryota; kingdom Metazoa; phylum Chordata; class Actinopteri; order Siluriformes; family Clariidae; genus Channallabes; species Channallabes apus. The sequence continues at coordinate 36,222,061 of CM060109.1, read as the reverse complement.
ACATCAGTCTTGATTTTTTTAAATGAATTTTAATTAATTATGATTTTTAAAATAATGGAACAGTCCAATTACTTCTAATTATGAAGGATTGTGCATAGAATGATGAAAAAAGGATTTGAACTCTTAATCTTGAAGATGAGTGTGAAAAATAAAATGTAGAACATGTTAAAGGGTGTGACAACTTTCCATTGGCACTGTGTGTGTGTATATGGTTCTTTTGAATACAGCAGAGCGAGTCTTTAGTTTGGCTTTCTGAATAAAAAATATATATATTATAATTATATAAAAATAAGCTATTACATAAAATCTAAAAGATTTTTTAAAAACAAGCATGTTGAAATGGTTGATAGAAGTTTCATACTTTATAATTTAAAATTATTTTGAGGTCCCTGGGTTCTTTTTAGAAACAAAGTAGAGCATTGTGAAACTCGCACTCAGGACTTTCGGTACAGTTTTTGACAGAAAAACAGCAAAACCTCTTTGACTTATCTTAAAGGTCTGATGCAAGCTGGAGAAACAGTCATTGTTCTGGACTAATTGTGGGAATCAAGTTGCCCTCAGTGGAGTCTAAAAAAAGACAGTGTTCCAAATGTTCCAGAAGTTATGTAAGCCACAGACGAGTCAAACTGTGAGTGCTAAAGAGGCAAGCAGAAGCCTCAGCGGTACAGAGAGGCAGAAAGCATCTCTCTGTGAGCTTCAGCTTATTAAAACCCAGCCAGAATCTGAGAAAAATAGTGTGAGTTTATTGTCATGGAGTTTATGGGCATGATACTTTTTTTTTTTTTTTTTTTATAACCTTTTGTTGTTGCAGTTATAAAGACAAGGCAGTAATTCATTATGTAGCTTTATAAGTTCTCTCCGGCTTTTGGTTGTTTTGGTTGTTATAGCTCTGTGTGTGTGTGTGTGTGTGTGTGTGTGTGTGTACTGTATGTCGGTGTGTTCATGACAGACACAAATATGCATTAAAATGAAGATATCAAACTGTTCAAGAAGAACTTTTGCAACCTGAATTTGGTGCATGACTAAACTGCTAACGGTTTGGGTTAATTAGTAGAAGGATGGAAGGAAGATACACTTTGGTATATATAGATTAAAGTAAAGCAATTTTTTTCTTCATATGTAACAGCTACGTACTGTACATGATCTAGAGCATACTCTTTGAAGATACTAGTTTACAGATTAACTGATATTATTGTAATACTGTATGTATGTTATATGCCAGTTTTTTTTGTGTGGACATCTAAAATTATGTTTGATATATGTTCAATAATCAGGTATTTCAACGCCAAAACTGTAAAGTTAATCTAAGCTTTCTTTACTAGATGTTTGCATTTTATAATACGAGCACTTGGTTTTGTTTGTCTCGAGTTTCAGATGTTCTCCCTTTGTCCATAGGGGTTTCTTCTGGGTTCTTTATCCTCCCAGCTTCCAAAGCATCCATGATTGGCTATACTGAATTGAGCCTAATAATGTATGTGTGTAAAAGATTGATATTCTATCCAGTGTTTACCAATATACAGTAGGTATCAGAACCACTTCAACACATCCAGAATAAATGGATTGGAATGAACATAAGGGTGAAGAAATTAGGACTTGGAGGGCATGAATCCAACACGTTTTGGTAACTTGACTTCGGAAAGTCAAATGGATTAGGTCATCATTTAAAGCTACAGAATGTAACTTTTGGGAATTTTGTCCTTTATGGTAGCAAAAATGCTATGGTAAGCTACTTGTGGAAGAACATTGTGTGAAGTGGGTTGTGTTGCACACTTATTCCCCTGCCAACATTAATCTCAAAGCTGCAAGTGCACACATTTATAGTATGTGTGTTGCAAACCACATAGTACACACTAAATAGTCTAGCTTTGACACCAACTGTCATGATATTATGCATTTTAGGTCTCAGACCAAGCATTCAAAATACTAAATCATGCCTGGCTATAATTAGTTCAACAAATGCTCTGCTATGGTCCGATAGAAACTTGATAATAATTTGGCTGATTATCCCATTCACTAATTCCTTAACTAATAAGAGAACAAGTTCCTTAACTGTTTGGCAAGACAAAACATCAAACTTATCAATGCTTCAACCTATTTTGCCATACAGTGGTGGTGATCAAAAATATTAAGACAACATATACTATGTACGAGGGGCAGTCATAAAATTTTTATTATTGCTTAGAATTTTTAAAAATAAAAATGTGGTGAGCTTTGTCCTACTTTACATATTATCAGGCAACACATTTATCCAAACGATGGTAAAAAGTATGGATAGAAAAAGTTCCACCTCAGTAATCACCTTCTCATCAAATGCCTGCCACAAAGTAGTTTCTTCAAGTGATGGAAGAGAAAGAAGTCACTGGTTGCGATGTGGGGGGAGTAAGGGGGATAAGGCAAAATTTCGTACCCTAAGTTGCCTACAAGTTTCACCATTTTGTGAGCTGAATGTGCAGGTGTTTTGTCATAAAGAAAGAGCAATTTTTTCAACCAGGGGCACCATTTTGGTTTTGATCCTCTAGTGGCATTGTGCAGAACTACCTACCACACTTTTCCTTCCAGGAACCTTTCTAGCCAGCCCTTTAACTGATGACCTCATATATCTTAATCTACCTTGTCGCGGTTGTCAATAATCATATTCTGGACTTTTATCAAATCAGTAGTCTTTATGAGTGTGGTTGTGTGTATTGAAATAGACAGAGATATACATATTTATACTGGATGAATATTAATGTACTTATTTCCAGTAAAAGCTATTCTTACTTCAAGTGAAAGGAATTCTTAATGCTTCAGCATATGAGGACAATTTGGACAATTTTATGATCCCAACTTTGTGGGATCTGTTTGGGGATGGCCCATTCTATTTTAATCTATATGTGTATATATAAGTGGGTATTTCTATATAAAAAATCAATACATGTTTAATTGTTAAACTGACATTTTCTATAAGGGGCAGGACAGGATCAGAACATCAGTACTGCTGCTGGCCACTAGAGGGTTAAAGCTCCTCTTTAAAGCCATTCTAAAACAAAGGTTGCCTTTCCACCACATCCCAGTCTCAATAATGTAGGGTATTATTAGGCTGATCCTCCTTAGTTTGGTGTGGAAATCTAGCATTATTGTAATATGAGATGTGCTTTATTCAGTGCTGAGCGATGTTGTGGTTATCCTCCTAATAAAGCGCACTTCTACTGCATTCAGTGTTACTGCAGTGCTGCTGCAGCCTGGGAGCCTGAAATGGAGATAAATGTGTACAGGTCCTACAACACAGATACACCGCTCGACTCATTCACCTTGCCAATCCCATTTTGACACACACACACACCCACACACTTGCAATCTGAATGTCAGATTAAGGCAGAGTGATTTCCAGAAGCTTTCTGCACCTCCAGTGTTACTATGGTGTGGAAAGAAGCTTGATGTTTCTACTTAAATAGGAGACGGAGCAGCTTTTGCGCATTACTTGCTCACTGCGTGCTCATAAATACACTGTTGCAGCCCACAGGAAACATGGCACATGAAGAAACTCCACTAGAATGCTTTGAACATGAATGATGGAGGATGAATAGTTTCCAGCCTGGGAGAGAGAAACAGAAGAGAGGGGGCACAGAAAGATATTCAGACTTCATTGATGACCTCGTGACCTCCAATGCCCAGCACTTTGTCAGTGATGCTGACAGAACCTACCTGTGATTTAAACACACACACACACACACACACACACACACACACACACACACACACACACACACACACACACACACACACACACACACACACACATTAATCTGCTTGGCTATTCTCCCATACCTCACATCCTAGAAGGCTTACAATCTAATAACTGTCTGTTTTTTTCAGCTTACCATAACCCAGTGCTGAACCCTTTGTGCTTAATACTTAATACACTACAGTTATGATTTTGCCATCACTCAACTTCTCTCTCTCTCTCTCTCTCTCTCTCTCTCTCTCTCTCTCTCGTCTCTCTCTCGCTCTTTCTCTGTCTCACTTTTACACACAGACACATACACACCCAATCTCTGTCAGACATAGCAGAGCTATAGACCTCTTAGCTCTGCCCTACAATGTAATTGTGCCTGAACCCTCATCAGTTTCCAGAATAATCAATTTCTCCTCTTTCTCTTTCACCCTATAGGGGTTTGCTCTTTTATTACTCAGTCTAGAAAGCAGGCTAGATGTCTGGTTCTGTCTTCTTGTCCCTCTTTCTCTCTCTGCTGTGTGTCAGGGCTATTCTGCGCTATCTCTGCTGACAGCAGTGCTCTGGACACTGGCTTTGAAGAGAGAGATGTGGTGTGAATGTGATGAGACCCTGGAGGAGAGGATGAACTCCTGAACTGGAGGGAGAGAGAGAGAGACCAGCTGGTTAAAGAAGAACAGACAGTACAGAGTGGTGCTGTGCCAGGGAGTTGTTATAAAGTGAACAATGACACATGAATACAGCGTCAGATGGGAATTTTTATTTATTAGCACTGTACCTTATAACAGCATAGAATTATTCTATCATATATTTATATACCTTCATTGTTTCAATGCTTTTTTTTTTTTTTTCAAAACACCTAACTAATTAGTTCTAATACTACAAAAAATACTACAAGTTTTGTGGTACAGTAATAAATGATCTACGGTATGAAATGCTTTTGATAAATAAGTTATGACAATAATGGATTATTGTTAGCAAGCACATTAATATTGTATATTAACCTAGCTAAAAGTGCTACAGCAAGGCTGCAAAGCTCTAAACGTGTGCCCTGAAGTTAATTGGCTTTTACCCAGACACAAGAGTTTGGAATCAAATAATGATTTATTATATTACTTATATTGCTGCTTTATGGAAGAGTAGATTATTGCTGAATTTATTCTATAATTTATTGGGTTTTTAACATAAAAAACAAGCAGAAAACCTAACATCAGATATATGGCAACAATTGCTTAATTGTTCTGAGAATTAATAAGTTCAGGTTGATAATCTTTTTCCTCAGCATCCTACAACCCTGCTCCTCCCAAAAAACAGCAGGATGTTTCCTTGTCTTTCCCCTTTGCTTCTCTTCCTCTCCAGCTCTGGTCTCCATGCTCTCAGCTTATTAGTTTAATGTGTGCCTTTCTGCAGATGAAGACATATGGCTGCTTTATTGCTGCTAACAATACCAATCAATACTCATGAATGCTGCAGTATCGTCATATTTCATAAATCAGAGCCATTGTGCAGACTGCCAGTGATCATCTTCCCCAAAACACACAAACACACTAACCCCTCTCTCTCGCTCTCTTTTTCTCTCTCACACACACACAAACACACACACACACATACTGAATAAAGAGACTGGATTTGATTACCGCGAGTGATCTGCATTGACCACAGACTGATAAATCATATTGCACTTAGACCAAGAACAGCTCACTGAGACTGATACAACACTGTACCAGGAAATAAGATGACGCTTTTGTAAAGCTGAGTTTTAAAGGAAAACGACAGGGCAATGATGATATGATATTGATTTATTAGATTGAGACGTATTACAGTATGCTATTTTTATATAGCAAAGGCTTTTGTCATGTATCAGTACTCTTATAATACTAACCAACTATAGTGTCATTAAAAAGAACTGGTAACTGATCAGACTGATCAATTTTTGCATTTTTTTTTATTTAAGTCTTATTGTATGTAATAATATATTTATATACAACAATTATTTTAAGATAAAAAAGACATGCATGCATACATAGATAAATAAATACATTGATCCATAATCTATACACTTATCCTGTCACAGGGGCCTGGAGTCTGTTCCAGGAGACTAAGGGCACAATGTGGGGTACACCCTGGATGGGGTGCCAACCCACTGCAGGGCACAAGTATGAAAACACACTCACACACCCAATCATATACCATATATGGTCAATTTGTATATAAGGCCAATCAGGCTACACTGCATGTATTTGGACTATCGAAAACCTGAATACCTGGCTGAAACCAGCCATACATGTTGGGAAAGACTATAAACAAAACTTTTTTTTTTTTTATAAATTGTAATAATGTTAATATCTTGGGGGGGGGGGGATATATATATATATATATATATATATATATATATATATATATATATATATATATATATATATATATATATATATATATATATAGGAAATAGGTCACGCAATTAGGAGACACAATGATAAACATACTGCATTGTTAGAGTTCTAGATCTAATGTGAAGATATTTTGGTGATGGCCTTGTTCCTGTGGGATTGCTTAGGATGTTTGAATGACAGTGCTTCATTACTACAGGTATGGGGTGAAGAAATGGGGGGAAAAATGTGGGTCAAAAGAATTGTCAATTGTTTCTGGGGTAGCAAATAGATTTTGTGTGTTTTTATACAGTAGATGTACTGATGTGTGTATTTTGATGGAAATGTTGAAAAGGAGACACTTCTGGTAAATATCAGTGGCATATACTATATAACAGATGATTAGACTTACACTCATTCTGTCTCTCTTCTTCTGTCTTTAGTGTCATGACATAGTCAGAATGGCAGTCCAGGCACTCTATAGCAATTGACATCCTTGGGAAAATGGAGACGAAATGTTTGCATGTGTGTGAAGTATGATAGGGTGGAATTTGAGGCTTGACAAAGCTGTAGACAACAGCTAAAGTGATCCTAATAGCTCACTTATCACTCACTGTTTTTTTCTGATGACAGCATGATGTGTTGCTTTTTTTTGCAGAACACAATATGTGTACATTGTGTGTTTCTATGAGAGAAAGAGAAATGAGAGCAACATTTTGTAGTTTCAGATCAGAGGGGCAGAGTGTTAAAAGATGCCCAGGTCCTGCCAGATCCCACAGGCAGAACACTAAAATCCCCTATCCTTCTCTTGTCATCCTCTCATTCACCAACCCAAGGGGGGGGAATCACTAGAACAACCTCATTCACTGTTTTGTGTTTACCTGCACTACACATGGTGAGTGATGACTGGATCATTTTAGTGTGTGAGTAATGGATAGTTTTATAAAGTGAATGCTACTCTCAGTAACAGCTAACAGCTAAGACAATTTGGCATGATTTCCCACTATTTGCACTCTTTCCTTCCTCTTTCCTCGCTTTCCCTTATCTCTTTTTTTCCCTCGTATCTTTTTTTCTCTTCCATGTGCATACATAATGCCGTACATACACTTAAATCTAACATTAGATAATAAAAAAAGTATTATTCAAATACCCTGAAAAATGTATTTCCATCATGGTTGTATTCTTTGTATTTCCATGGTTTCTCAGTACAATCAAACTAAATATATTTTTTCCCCACAGCCAACAGCTGGTGCATCTTCCTTTTTGTGCCAATGGCAGAATAATTGGTTGATTATGAGTTTGAATCAAGTATTACCAGAGATCGACTACTGGCCTCTTAGCCCCCACTTGGTTGGATTTATTTATATCAATTACAGCTCATTTTGATTAACAAAAAGATCTGTCAAATAAATAAATGTTACAAATCTTTCCATTGCATAATAGCTGCTCATAAGTCTGCAAAATATCCATTTATTTCTACCAGAATGTTTGGGAGCATAAAACAAAGTACCAGTGACATCTGGGGAGTTTTGAAAACTGTGCCATTTTATTGCCATGACAACAGCTTCAGTAGCCCAAGTTTTTTTTTTCATTACCACTTCTAATTAAATTAATTGCTTAAATATTACAACCATGAATCAGTGGTCCAGGAAGGGAATTAATGTTTTACTGCTATCTGCTATTTGTGAACAAATTAAGTAGGTAGTCACAATGCTAAATGCTAACATTCCTTGGCCAAGGAACTACACACAAAGTAAGTGATGAAATAAGTTATTATTTTTACTTCACACTTTTCTATATTTGTTTCTTCAACTGTAGAAATATGAACCAGTTCTTGTATTGGTTTGCTGGTTTTCTGAACAATACCAGGATCATGTCAGTGGAAAAGGGGTAAGAGAAACTAATTCTCCCCCAGGTCAAAAACCAGGACCAGTATTATAAATCTAATGTAGTGACAGAGTTTTCAGTTTACAGCAGTTATGCATGCACAGTTGCTATTTTTTTTTCACTTAAAGAAGTGAAAGCCTCCACTCTGATGGTTAAAGGGCATAAGCAGTTTTATGAGCTACCTGTTAACGTTTTTGTTGTGCTCTCTCTCTCTCTCTCTCTCATTGCCTGTGGCTGTATGCAGTGAGGAATTCTCTTATCTTTATTGTCATTAGGGATGAATGCTTCTGCTTCTCTCTGCTTTACATCAATGCCATGGGACTGCTCACATTCCACTGCTATCAGACCAGGCAACCAGTCAGGTAACACACACACACACACACACACACAGAAATATTGTCAGTTATATATTTATGTTAAAGTTAATTCCACATTAATATTTTTATATTAATATTATATTAATATCTTTATATATATATATATATATATATATATATATATATATATATATATATATATATATATATATATATATATATATATAAATCTAAAAGGTTAATTGTTAAAAAAAATCTACAAGGTAATATTTTAATTCAGTTACTGCATTATTTTTAGTGCATGTCATAGTGCACCTGCATGTGTTGTTGTTTTTTTGCTGCAATAAAATGATCCCATCTGACCATTGTTCTTAAAAGTTTGGATTGTATGAAGGATTGTGTGTTCGAGTTGGTTGGAAAGTTCAGGTTGATGGAAGTGGGAATTGTTTGGGTTCATATGTACTGTCACATCTATTCCCACTGTCCCTTTTGTGATATGTATTGTACACATCTGTCTTATTTCATTTTATTGTGGATGGTGATTGTTGTTTATTATTTATTAATATTGTACAGACATACGTACTGCAGTGTTTTTTGCCAAACACCTTTTCTTTCTCATGATTTCCCTGATCCTTTTTATTAAAGTGTTGGAGCAATACTTAATATTTAATATTTAATTTTAATAGTTTAATCTCTGTGCATTGTAAAAAATATTTCCAATGTATAATACACAGCACTGTAAGATGGCAGGCTATAGGAGATTGCTGTCTCTTTGAGGGTCTTTGTGTGGGTGTAGGGGGATGTGTTGCAGTTTCTCTCCTTACCATTGGAGGGAGTCTCTGTTCATCGCTTACTCCATTCAGGCACAGTGTGAGACAAGAGATGTATATTTATCTGTCAGCACTATAAATTCATGTTTTTCCTAACACTTAACCTCTGCATTTTTCAGCCTGGACTATAATTAACTTGGACATTTAAAAAAAATTATCCATAATTGTTTGTTTACCTATAAATTACCAATACTTGATGCTTCATAGAAAAACAAAGGTGTTTTTAAAAAATAGTTATTTTATGTTTTTTGTGTGTTTATTTTCATGTAATATTAGAGTCTATAACTCATGCTGTTTCTGTTCTCAGATTTGGCAGTGCAAACACACTCGTGGCTGTGAGTAAGGCTTAAAATATGCTGCACTGTGCAGGGCTCTTTACAGGGAATACAGTACTTACAGTCCAATCCTCACAAATTCTGTGGCTTAGCAGGGTTAAGTGGTGTACAGTTATATACATTCGGATACTAAGACACAGGGGATTTATCTTCAGCACACACACACACACACACACACACAAGATGCTAGCCTCTATGCAGCCAAGTCTAGCATATCATCCTGCTCTTGGTCTTGGAGAGTAAAAGGAGCATCACTGAGGTCATTTCTGCTGATTAATGCAGTGTTCAAGATTTTACTGGAAACATTAAAGCTGTTGTATTAAATAGTTTAGCTATTATGGTAAAATATGAAAATATATAACATTTCCTCATCAGAGAGGACTGATTGGTATTGAAGCATGATGATCTTGCACTCTTGGGTCTTTATGGCCATAGGCTTGGGACCATTATTGTCAAAATATTTGCTTTAGGAGTCCCTCTTGTGCAGTAATGTAGGGTTTGTCTAAAGCTTGCTTGACAAAAGATGACAATAAGTGTCAGTTTGCTGCATTAGCAAACTTCATCCTAACCAATTCCATATGACACTTGCTTTTTGAAAAGCCAAGTGTAACATGAGTCACAGTTTTTTTATTCTTAGTTCTGCTAGATGAAATTGTATATATGCTCTGATTTTTCTGTGATGGTCTTTCATGTCAGAACACACTTTTGACTAGAAGTCAGGTGTTTGTACCATTGTCTCCCAAATGATGCATGTGGATAAATTTAAATGTACATAACATTTCTGTGCAACCCTAACATACACAACACAAAAAGAAAACACTCTGACATATATCCAAATGCTTTAATGGTACGATTTAACATACTGTACATGTGCCTGATAAGATCAAATTATCTAAGTGGACCCATTTAATGTGAATGTCTGAAGCTTTATTGATTTATTACATCGCTCCACTGGAGTATAGCAGTGTAGCATGAATTAAGCTGCATATAGAGACTGTATGGTAGATTTTGTTTTGCTCTCAGGCTTGTGTCTCCATAGGCCATATGTTTGATCATTGGCAGAGCCAAAATGAGTAGAGACAGATTCACTTCAGTTTAGTGAATCTGCCAATGGACAACATAAACAAGCAGAACTTTCCAAAGCTATGCTCCTCGCCATACTTACTGTAGATACAACAAATGCAGTACAGAAAGATCTCAGGCTTTTCCTTTGCTAAACCTTTCAGCAGAAATACACATAAATATTGAAAATAAACTTGAACCTTATTGTCAATAGCGTCATCACTAAATGCAAATGCTTTTACATGGTCAATCCATGATGTTTATGCAGACATTTGTATTTGTATTTTTAATGACATTTGGTGGACAGTGACTACTATCAAAGATATACTGTAGTTAGTACTTATCATAGTTGAAAGCCCAATATAACTTATATATATATATATATATATATATATATATATATATATTTTTTTTTTTTTTTTTTTTTTTTTTTATGTAACTGCAAACTATGGAAAGTGTTGTTAAAATGTTGAAAACAATTTAAAGTCATTGTGGTGGACGGAACATTCATAAATAAAATGTTCATGTTCATATAAGGTCTGTGTTGCAATCATGGTGAAAGAGAGACTAAGAAAACTTTTGACCAAGAACAATTTGCCCACTAAATCCTAATTTAATTGCGAGTGGTCTAGTAGACTTTCGTTTAGGCTAGGCAGTAACTATTGCAATTAGGAATGGGGCCAAGGGTGGATCACAGGATACATACACACACATACCTCTCAGGGGTGCTTTAGCAATGGCCTGAAATGACAAATGATTGATTTCAGAGCTGACTCTAAGAATCAGACAGTGTGTCCAGCCTAAGGCCAAATCAGAACCAGCACTGCTTTAAGCTTCCTGTGTCTACACACACACACAAACACAGTCTGCTATTCTTTCTGTCCTCATCTAAAATGTAACAGTATCCATGTGCTGCTGGTCACATACCCAGACACACACAACACTGTAAGTCTCCCCCGGCTCTCACATTATTCCAGACCATACATGCGGTTCTGCATCCATATATCTCTGACCATTATCTATCAATTAAAGTGTGTGCATCCTGCCTAGGGTGCTGTGCAGCATGCTACCCTCACTGACCAGCCGCTGAACTCTCACGTGCTCGTGAACAACATGGTCAGCCAGCGCAGCTCATTTGTCATATTGCACACTGACAGTAAAAGGTCATTGGCTCCCTTAGCTGCGAGCCAGAGAGAGCAGCCTCCATTTTACCCAATGCTATAGATTTGTCTAAGACTATAAAGATGAAGAGACACGCACATACATCCACTCACATCGCTTTTTCTAATGTAGGTCAACTATCTATACGTCTACCGCCTACCTACTATGTAACAATGAGGAAAAAAGACAAGCAATCACAAAGTACCGCGTGCCCAGACAGTAATTTTCAAATAATATTTGTTTAATAATAAGCCCTGAATGTGGAAAACCTTGATGATAAATGATTCAAGTCTCAATCAGTGAGTGAGAGACTCATGTTTATGGAAATATGTTGACATTTCCATACTCTCTGGCTCACCTCTAGTTGGCCTGTTTAGTTTCTCCTAGTTTACTACTGTATCAAAACACTCTGGGTGGCATATTAAAAGGCAACACGGGAAACACCCTCTGGCAAAAAAATTTCTCTCCAACCATTCACACTCGGGAGAAGGATGTCACCCTCAATAGGCAAAAAAATCTCATTATTTAAAAACCAAGTCAAGTGGGGAAATGTCTAAGTGATATCTATCTAATGACAACAGATTTTTTTCATATCTGTCTCACTCAGATTTTCTCACTTGTAAATGTGAATGTGTATTTAATTTTGTATATTTTATTGCAAGGCTGTGATTATATGTAAAATCTGTGTTGAATTAGGTTTTTCTTTCACCAGCTGACACCAGGCAAGATCACTGAGCCTTAACACCTCTCCAGCAGTCTGCTGCACTCCTCTTCTCTCTGCTCCACTGGGGATGGATGGGGGAGAAAGGAGGAAACAGGAGCTTGCACATCATGGGCAAATGGTCAAGTTCCTGGCCCCCTCCTCCCTGGCTGGCATGATTTAGTGGAGGCTTGCTCTTCCTGCCATTATTTGTCTCGTGAAGCAGCGCTCTGCACTGAGGGAGCCGCCTGGTGCCATGACCCGCAGGCCGTTCAGCTCCATTCAGCATGCTGTTAACCCCTGCTTTCCCATACGTACATCTACAGTATGCCTTATAATGCTCAAGCTTGGCTGTCTTGTAATTGGAAGATAGCTTTTGAATGTTAGAGAACTGCACCAATGGATTGAACATTAAGTGTGAGCAACCAATACAGTTAAACATTTTTTACTGTGCACAATACATTGGATTAAAACAAAACAAGTGGTCTATAAGCATTAAGACACATTTAGTTTAATATATAATATAATTTCTTTCATACATAAAAATATCATCAAAGTCAAATCTGTTGATACTACTATTTGTAATTATTATTATTATTATTATTATTGTTGTTGTTGTTGTTGTTATATATAATACATATTTTGTTTTCTATTGTTTCTATTAAATTGAAAGAAAAAATTACAATGGTATATCAATTATAATTAGTAAGATTTCTTTCTTACTTTTTTTTCTTTCTTTCTTAATTGTTAGTCTATTTTAACTGCTGTTGATTATGCCCATTTAGGATGAAATGATTCAACTACATGGGGAGATGAGGCCATGTGTTATATTCTCACATTGACATAGGTAATATCATAAAAGACACATGAAACAAGAAATTGCAGTAATTTCCAAAACAGGATAGTTTGTATTAACCAAAAACAACATCTAACTCTAAATGGTCAGTACATTTGTCATGTAATGTAGAATAAAGTACTATTTTATTAGTGTGCCAGGATTATGTACCAGGAAGAGAAATCATATTCATTAATTTAATGACTCTGACCAGGATGAGCAGGTAGGTATATTTACATGCTGTTTGATATTAACACCAATCAGTTTGGAGTAGGTCTCAGCTGATACAGGAGTTAACACATGGCCTAGCTTACATAGCCACTTAGCTATTTTTAGCCCCAGACCATGCCTTTGGTGTGAAGGCCAACGGCTGATGTCACTGAACCCACAACAACAGCTGGTGCAGAAAAGCCAGTGGGACTTCTATCAGATGGACGACTCAGATGGATGACTTTCGTATCACTGTGACAAGACCCTCACACATTCCTTTTTACTCTGATAGGCCACTAAGGATCCTCTTGACTACAGCTGATCTCTTGACTACCTTCAAAACAACACCTTCAGGACTGCAGTAACCTTGACCATGTGATAATGCAGCAAAGACAGTTTGGGGTATTCGAAAGAACAGCATTGTCTAATATGTGCTTTATGAAGAATATTTAAAATTAATTCATGCAAAATCCAAAAAGCATTAAATAAGGTATAAAATGTAACTACATATAATGACTTCAATAAATACAAAGGTTTCATCAGTGTATTTATACTGACTAATTTAAAATGAATGACTGAATAATAAACTGAATATTTGGGGGTTTAAGTAGGTATCTCATCAAGTAATATTGATTTCCTTATAATATTATGAAAAAATCAGATAAATGTGGTGTACAGGTCACAAATCAAGAGAAAGTGAACATGAATGTGACATAACCCTTTCCCACATAATTTTTTAATTCCCCTTACGTGTCTAGATCTCATCATTGGATTTCACAGTGAAGATATTAGGAGCATAAAAACAAGAAAGGAACAGATTAATATAAAGAATAAAGGAATCTCTCTCTCTCCCTCTGTACAGTATGTGTGTGTGTGTGTATTCCACTGACTATGGAACAACAGCAGGCATACAGAATGACATTCCTCCTCATAGAGGACATCACGTCACTGGAGACCCTGAGCTCTGCACGACACACACTTACAATATCGCAAATGTGTGGAGGTGTGTAGGGTAGGGCGGCTATGTTTGTGTCCCACAGGGGATGGCTGTTTGGGCAGAACTACTACACTGGCACATTTTCTTCAGCATATATTAACCGGGCAGACAAACAAGGCAAACACTAGTGTTTGTGTGTGTGTGTGTGTGTGAGAGAGAGAGAGAGAGAGAGATGCAGGTAGGGGGAGGGGTGAGGTGAGCTCTGGTGGTAATATAACCATATGCTGGCTGTTAACAGAATGAAGACTAAAGACATTGCCATGATCCATCTTCATTACAGCAGTTCCCTCTTCTTCCTGCACCTTACAGATGATGTTCTGCAGGGGGGTCACCTGCTCAGACACTTTCACTATTGGTCACACACTTCTTCCCACACTCTTCATCTAGTGCCTATTAGTCTGTTTCTCTATTTCACTATTTTTCCTGCCCTTTTGCTAATTATTATTTGAACATTCCAATGTAGACAACCTGCAAATCATCTGTAGACTGTCATGACGATGTCTGTCAAAAATGCTCAAATGAATTGATTTTAAAAAACAAACAAACAAAAAAGACTAAGGACAAGTTAATGTCTATAGCAGATCTACTAACTATCAATAATTATAAGCATCACCATTTAAATAAAGTGATACTGTAAAGGGAGAAGTTTTATCTATAGTGTTTCATCAATAGTGATAAATCATCTAAAGAGCAACTGCTAGCATATTGTTTAAATTAAAATTTTATTTGTCACATACACAGTCATACACAGTACGATATGCAGAGAAATGCTTAGGTTGGTAGGTTGGTTAATGATAGTTATTTTGCAGGATGTTGATAGTCTATAAATAAAAATCACCACTAATATGTGTATCTTACTGTAAAATGTTTTGACTGTCAATAAAGCAATGAGTTGCAAAGTGGGTTCAAAGGACCCTTAGGGGGCTGTGAAGCATAAAAAATGGGTGGAAATATGGTTGTGGCCAGAAATTTACATATACTCATCATAAACATATTGTAAACAGCATGGCAATATTGGGTCTATTTCTGGGGAAGAATTATTACAACATACATACAGTGGTGTGAAAAACTATTTGCCCCCCTCCTGATTTCTTATTCTTTTGCATGTTTGTCACACAAAATGTTTCTGATCATCAAACACATTTAACTATTAGTCAAAGATAACACAAGTAAACACAAAATGCAGTTTTTAAATGAGGGTTTTATTTAAAAAATGAGGGGTTTTATTATTTAGGGAGAAAAAAAATCCAAACCTACATGGCCCTGTGTGAAAAAGTAATTGCCCCCAGGACCTAATACCTGGTTGGGCCACCCTTAGCAGCAATAACTGCAATCAAGCGTTTGCGATAACTTGCAACGAGCCTTTTGCAGCGCTCTGGAGGAATTTTGGCCCACTCATCTTTGCAGAATTGTTGTAATTCAGCTTTATTTGAGGGTTTTCTAGCATGAACCGCCTTTTTAAGGTCATGCCACAACATCTCAATAGGATTCAGGTCAGGACTTTGACTAGGCCACTCCAAAGTCTTCATTTTGTTTTTCTTCAGCCATTCAGAGGTGGATTTGCTGGTGTGTTTTGGGTCATTGTCCTGCTGCAGCACCCAAGATCGCTTCAGCTTGAGTTGACGAACAGATGGCCGGACATTCTCCTTCAGGATTTTTTGGTAGACAGTAGAATTCATGGTTCCATCTATCACAGCAAGCCTTCCAGGTCCTGAAGCAGCAAAACAACCCCAGACCATCACACTACCACCACCATATTTTACTGTTGGTATGATGTTCTTTTTCTGAAACGCTGTGTTACTTTTATGCCAGATGTAACGGGACACGCACCTTCCAAAAAGTTCAACTTTTGTCTCGTCGGTCCACAAGGTATTTTCCCAAAAGTCTTGGCAATCATTGAGATATTTTTTAGCAAAATTGAGACGAGCCTTAATGTTCTTTTTGCTTAAAAGTGGTTTGCGCCTTGGAAATCTGCCATGAAGGCCGTTTTTGCTCAGTCTCTTTCTTATGGTGGAGTCGTGAACACTGACCTTAATTGAGGCAAGTGAGGCCTGCAGTTCTTTAGATGTTGTCCTGGGGTCTTTTGTGGCCTCTTGGATGAGTTGTCTCTGCGCTCTTGGGGTAATTTTGGTCGGCCGGCCACTCCTGGGAAGGTTCACCACTGTTCCATGTTTTTGCCATTTGTGGATAATGGCTCTCACTGTGGTTCGCTGGAGTCCCAAAGATTTAGAAATGGCTTTATAACCTTTACCAGACTGATAGATCTCAATTACTTTTGTTCTCATTTGTTCCTGAATGTCTTTGGATCTTGGAAGTCTAGCTTTTGAGGTGCTTCTCTGTGTCAGGTAGCTCCTGTTTAAGTGATTTCTTGATTGAAACAGGTGTGGCAGTAATCAGGCCTGGGGGTGACTACAGAAATTGAACTCAGGTGTGATAAACCACAGTTAAGTTATTATTTAACAAGGGGGGCAATCACTTTTTCACACAGGGCCATGTAGATTTGGAGTTTTTTTTCTCCCTTAATAACGTAAACCTTCATTTAAAAACTGCATTTTGTGTTCAATTATGTTATCTTTGACTAATAGTTTAGGTTTTTGATGAGCAGAAACATTTAAGTGTGGCAAACATGCAAAAGAATAAGAAATCAGGAAGGGGGCAAATAGTTTTTCACACCACTGTATTTAATAGATGTACACCACATCAATATGTAGCACACAGTTTAATTTATTTTGTGCTTTCTGATATCATAGTGTCAAATTGTACAAACAGGGTTGAAAATAAACACACACACACACACACACACACAGTCAGATTCTTAGATCAGGTCAAACAATTGTACCAATTGTACATATGTAAAAGTTATTGAGGTATATTAGCACTTTTCCAAAGTCTGGACTGTTAAGGTGGTAGCATCATTCTTTGAGTTGTTTTATTGAAGTGAGTGGAATTGAATCCACATCTCAATATATCAAAAGCAAAAGAAATATCCTCTAATCTTCTGGTAGGGAGATTTCCCCTAAATTTTGGAGTATGGTTTTGAGGATTTGTCCAATACTTCCTGTGTGCACAAGGGCGTTGTCATGTTCGACCAAGTTTGGGCTCCTTAGTTCCTGTAACGAGAAATTGTAAGGTTATAGTCATACAAGGACATCCTATATACTGCATTTATTCATATAATATAATCTGTCCATAAAACATTCAGGAAAAAAAAACTTGATGGTTCCAATAGATAACTTCAAACTATATCAAGATGTTCTTACAGTTTTATCATTTAGATGGCGTCAAAACGTTGGTCTTAGGAACTTTGAGACCCCCATAGCTGTGGAGTGTCTCCATTGAGTCTTCTTCTTCTTAAGATCTTTCACACTAGTCTTTTATTACTGTAATTCTTTAGTATTTTGAAGATACCTTAAACCAGAAAATACCTTAACCCCAGTCAGTACAGGTGTGTTGCTGTATTTGATAGTTCGCATGACACTGTGTGTGTATCCTCTGGTGCATATAGGAGATGGGTTACATTGCACACTGGCATTTCAAGGGCCCTATTATTGACTTGACAGTATTGTTGCTGTCACTTGGAGGTACTGTATCTCTGGTTGACTCACACACACTGAGACATTTAGTCCAGAGACAAAGAGGCTTACATACGGTATAGACACATGCATTTAAATCCCATTATTCATGAACAGGAGGCTGATAAATGCATAGACTCATTTCATAACAATGCATATTAAATAGGTAAAAAAGAAAATACAGGCTAAAATCTATCCATTGCACACAACTAATTAATACATAGTTTAAAAAATATATCTGTGGAGTTTCTCATGTTCCTGCGATGTCTCTGTGGGTTTACTTTGGTTTTATCCCAGCTCCCATAAACATGCCAGTATAGGTGGAATAGTTACTCTAAAATTGCCCCTTGGTTTGAATGAGTGTATGCATTGTGTACTTCAATAGATTAGTGTTTAATCCAAGGTGTATTCCTTGTGGCAATTGTTTCTGGGATACAATCCTGAACCATTATGACCTTGATTAAGATGGAGCAGTTACAGAAGATGAATGAAAGAATGTGGTATATGTGTATTTATTACCTCAGCATCTGTCATTCTATAATAAGTGAGTTTATAATATTGTATTATTTGATCATTTTTATAGCTTTTATGGATTTATTTATATGAAATCAAACAAACCCCTTAATAAATTCATAGACTCTTGCAGAAAAGTCAGTTTAATACACACAGGCTTAACTTTTTATACTTCAAAATTAGTCTGTGTTAATTCATATTGAATGCTACCCCTAAAATACAGTATTGAAGCAAGGAGTGTTATGCTGACGGACAGGTGTATATATGCATCTGGGTAAAGAATCTCCCTGTATAAACACTCTGAGCTACGTACAAAGATGAAAAGGGGTTTTATCTCTCATCAAGCACTAACATGGAGGAGGATAAACACCACACTGACACCATAATTACATGATTTATGTCATTCTGCCGCCTAAGATTGCCATGGCACTTTTTCTTCTGCTGATTCATGAGGAAAACTCCAAAGGAAGCTTCGGAGGGCACATAAAAAAATGCATATAGTAACGTTGCTCTAAATAAATGGTTGTGATCAATCTTAAAAGCAGTCAAGAAAGTTTCTGCTCCTCCTGCTCCTGCCAGTCTGAGGGATGAGTTTAAAGGATGGGTAGAGAAGAGTGCATTGCGCAGTCAACTGATAAACACACAAAAAAGAAGAAAGAATATAGTTATATTTAGTCAAACCCCTATTTACTAATCCACATATCTCTAAACTCTGCCTAAGCTGAAATGTGTGTGACCTAAAAATAAGCCTAAGTTACAGAACCACTGCTACAGAAGTCACAGAAGGGCTTGTTTCTCAGCTGTAGAGAGGTGTGTGTTGCCACATGGTTAGGAGGCATACATTAATTATAGTGCTCGAAGGAACTGGCCTGCCATGCTTCAACTTACTGCCCTTCATTTCCTCTACTCTGAGGGGCTTTCTTAACTCACCATTTCACATACTTTAATCCAGCCAGGCCTGAAGAATATTGTGGGTACTCTGTGTGTGTGTGTGTGTGTGTGTGTGTGTGTGTGTGTGTGTGTGTGTGTGTGTGTGTGTGTGTGTGTGTGTGTGTGTGTGTGTGTGTGTGTGTGTGCATGTGTGTGCATGTGTGTGTGTGTGCGTGTGCGTGTGCGCGTACTCGTGTGGCAAGAGAGAGAGAGTATTATTTTAAAGAGCTAACATTCATGTATGTAAATGCTGAGATAATGTGATTAATATGTACATGATGTGAAAAGAACAGTGGGGTGTGAAAGTGATTTTTAGAACTAGGGCGGTAGTGAAGGTTTGAAATATGGAGCGCCTCTTTCTCTGTAGTGTAGGAATTATGGAGTATCTGGGAACATGGTGCCTGCATGCATTGTTACCACTTGCCTGCCTGCATGACAATATCTCTCAGTATCTGGACACAGTGCTTCCGTTGTCATCGATAATGTTTATCTGAGCCATACATGCTGCTCAGTTTCCTTTCATGCATTCTGCCTGTCGTGTGCCACATTTCCTACCAGGTCAAACCTCATTTATTTATAATAATTATTTATACTGGCAGTAGCTGAACTTCCACAATCTGAAATCTGGTTCATTATCCTTCTACACTTAATTTATTATAATTAAACATAAAATTAAAAAGTAATCTTTAGTAAACTTTTTTCCTGTCTATTCGAAATGCCTGTCTATACCTGTTTGCCAAATGCTTAAATGTAAAAGTATATTTCAGATATATTAAAAAAGCACTGTACATACAGTATATCCCATTTCACTTAAAGAAAATCTTTACTATTTTTAACTGCATATTGATTACTCTATGTTCTGTAGCATAGTCAATGCCTATGACTGTCCTCTCCTAAACCAGACCTATTCTGATTCTATACTTCATGTACTGTATATTCATGGCAACATGCCTGTGGTATTTTAAATGTGCAGTCACGCTCAACCCCCGTAACTCATATTATTAAACTGTCTAATTAGAAGATCATCACTGTATGATTACACAGACTGCTGACCTGCTGAAATAAGTTTTACCTGTGGTGGCAGCAGTGAACCTCCACAAGGGTAAACCAAGCTAAGCACACAGGTAGTTCTTTTAGGTGTAGCAAACATATCAGCAATTGATCACATTTGTTTTTATTAGAATTGTGCAGGGGATCTTTTTTGGATATCTGTTATGATATCCAAATGCCTACAAATTGGATTTGTATGTTTTTTTTTTTTTTTTTTTTTTTTACCACTTAGCATGATATGAGCTCGTGTGTCACTGAAATTGTTTTGAACTGGGAAATGTGATCAAATGGAATGCAACACCGGAGGGGTTATGAAATGTACCCTAATTAATCAAATTACAGATTTGGAAATTTTAGCCAAGTGTGAGTGAACTGCCATTCTTATTGCTTGATGTGGGATATTGCTGTTCTTTTTTTTTCATGGTGCCAATATAGCATTCAGCTGAATAAAATGTTTAAGTTTATTATATGAATAATTCTTTGTGATGGTTTGAATGAATATGTAGACTGTATATCTTTGTGTTGACAGCTTGAGTGGGTTGTTAATGTGATGCCAGAGGCAAGGCTGTCATCTATATGCGTGTGTGTGTGTGTGTGTGTGTGTGTGTGTGTGTGTGTGTGTTTATGTTTATTGACTGACAGCGACCCAGTGTTAAGAATATCTCTTGTTTGAGAGTTTCAGGAATGACCTGTCAGACTCAAATAAGGACCAATTAAACATTACAAAAAGATCATGTAAAGAAAATATGAGGTTTTGCTATTATTGTTTGTAAACAGTTATATACTGTATAGGCTTTGTCTGTATTGCTAGAATAATTTTCATGCCTGTAACAGTCAATGTTTTAGTAGTTTTAAGTTAGTGTACAGGCTTATTTACAATACTTTGAATAGTTATATTCAATATCTATATTGTATGTGCTTATGTACAGAATTAACTGCAAAAGAGCTATCTCTCTTTTCCTTGCTGAGATGAAAAGTGACTATGGCAGCTTCTGCTGTTAAAGCCAGCAGTAGGCTGATGTTTATTACAAGGACAAAGCTCCACATTTGTCAACCCACCAAAAAATAACTTCAGTCATTTTCCCTTGCCCTGTTACGAACACCTGCATTATTCCACCTACTATACAGGAGAAGGGCAAGACAAGCAGCCTGGGAAGAGAAGACTGATGGAGAAAGGGAAAGAAAGAAGAAAAATAATGGGGGGTGGGGGTGGCAGAGGAGAAGGAGAAAGAGTGTGAAAGTGGCGTAGTCAGCTTTTTCTGCATAAAGATGCACAGCCATCTGGGTGTAGACAGGCAAGCGTCTGGCCGTCATTTGTCCGGTATGGAGTGTGAGGTTGTGGTGTATGTGAGTGGCACTGCTAGAAGTGGTGCATCTGTGTGATGTATGAGCTTCTACAGTGGTGTGATTACTGGAGCGGTGCTGGGGAACCATGCTCCTCACCTCATCAGTTCCAGAGCCTGCTCCACACTGCAAACCACAAAACCACACACCACAACCCACACTGCAAGAGCCATGCACCACAGTGCATGCACACACACTGACACAGACACACACACACACACGCACGCACGCACGCACACACACACACACACACACACACACACACACACACACACAGAGTACCCACAATATTAAAAAAAACAGCCTCGCCAGATCAATCGAAGCACAGGCAGAAAATTAGAATTTTAATAGAGTGGCTGGAAGCTCTAATTAAAAAGAATGATTATGGTTTTTTTTTCATCTAAATGTGAAAAGGTAAAAAAAAAAAGGAGGATTCACTCTGGTGGCTCCTTGGTTAGGTTTAAATTATGGTCTATTTGTTTGGTTGTTTTTTGAGGATAAAACAAAATTGACAAAATTTTTCAAATAACTATTACATAGATTTATACATTTACATAGATATATCAGTTAATTAATATAATGCCTGCCATCCACACCTAAATTAGGGAAATGTGTGTGTGTGTGTGCATGTATGTTATGATGAAATATAAATTTTTGTGTTTGATCAACGCGGGACTGGTAGGTGATAAATATTTGTCCCTGATATGATTAATACAGTGAGCATGCAATAGCAAACAAACTTGAATAGAGCAACACAACTGGCTGAAAAGTGGGAGATAATTGTTGGACACCATGAAAGCTGAACCTAAAAGAAAGATGGAGTGAGCAGGAAAAGAGCCTGAAACCTGACTGGAGCATCTCAAGGTCTTGGTCCTTGCCTCATGTTTTTGTCTGTGTGTGTCCTCTGAGAGTTCATTACACACCACTACATTCACATAGCCCTTTGTTATCTTTTATTAGCCATTTAAACCTTCACACAACCAAGCACTTTTTATATACAGCATATTTATAGTAATCATAAATTAGTGTTCTTGGCTACAGTATCTGTAATGGTTTGTTTTGCTCTGAGTATTTTATTTGGTTGTTTTTAACAGTATGTGTGTATATGATGTGGTGTTTTGTTTTATCTTTTGCTTAATATTATGCGAGCTGTTATGGACTATTACATAAACACACACTTCACCTTGTTCAAATTCATCACAATCTTTCTTCATCAATTGCCTCTATCCTGTTTAGATTGGCTGAGGCTATCATACTGATGACTGATGGGAGCCATTGTGGTCAGTCATAGTTGGGTTTTGCTCTGACCCCTTTGTCTGGCCCAGGGAGTGACCTCTGCAGGGTTGAGACTGTGGTCAGTCAGACCCTGTAATGACTTCACAGCTTATGGGTAAATATGAGTGATTGGTAAGTGAGCCAAGTGTGTGAGTAGGCTTTCCGAGACCTACAGGCCAGGCTTTGTCCTGTGGGCAGCTCTGGCCGGTGTCACATGGAGGGCAATGTTGTGGCAGCATGACCTGCTGGAGCCTCCAGGGTTAAGTAGTGTCAGGATACATGTGCAGAAGCCTTGCCTGTAGGCTAGACCTGAACTCCAAACTCTGAACTCAAAGATCTGCGTCCCAAATACCCTCCCAGAGATGGAGATAAGGAGCCCTGATCACTAGGAACAGAGGCTCACATGCCAATGTTTCTCCAGCTACAATGATAAAGCTGTGCCAATTAAAAAAAAATACATGTAACAATGAGCTAGTTATATGACACCCTAGCAAAATCCACCATTAAACTAAGCAAGGTTGTAATGCATGGTGTAGTTGAGGGTCTGCAGTATAAGGCTGCATTACTTAAGTGTGCCTGTGTGTTTTTCTCATAGTGTATCCCACACAAGACTCTTTGTGCTACATCAAAGCAAAGGAAGTTCATAGACTTCACCACTGCATTGCCCGAGCATAGCTAGGCCCCTCTGCTAATCTGAAGGCGGAAAAGGAGACAATGTAGCCTGTGCTCCTTTAACCCCAGCTCAGTTCATACTCATTTGTCTGTGTTGAAGCACTTTTAGATGATGGTATCCAATCAGTCAGCGCTCCAGGCCTGTTGGTTATAGTAATGGCTGACCCTCACATGGCTTCTGGAGAGTGGAACATGAGGATTTCACTTGAGTGTTTCACTCTCCATCATCATGTAAAGTATTAAAGTATCATTGACAAATTCTGGGGTTTCTAGAGTTAGCCCAACGCACTACAGAACACTGCTATCACTGGGGGAAAATAGAATTGATGGCAGGCTACTAGATTTGAGTCTGTACATTTTACCATAATAAGTCTATAATTTATTCAACATCACGTTTAAGCATAGTTGTGTCTGTAACATTTTTTTTCCTGCTGTAAGAACATGAGTTCAGCCATTGATGCAGCTAAAATATTAAACACAATAGCAAAACAAGGTGCGGTGCAAGGTAGTTCTGCTCAGTGTGAGTAGTGGCATATAAAGCATACTGGAGAGTTCTCTGGGTGCAGTAGTGGAGGGCACATCAGCTACTGGCATTTTTGTAACTACATTAAACAAACCCTCGGAAGGCCTCAATGATGCATGCAATCTTAATTTTTATTACCGCAATTTATTATACACTTCCCCAGCTAATGACAGATTCAACTGTCATTAACAGATTAATTATAATTTCCCCCTGTGTGTGCACTGTGACTGGGAGGGAGCATATACACAGCATGAACAAACGTCTGTATGTGGGCAGGTTGCTGGTACAATTAAAATGTTTGAATCAAGGTTTGCCAAACAAAATACCTTAATGCTAATATTGCCTGAAATTGAATTGTAATTCAAATATATTAACATTATATAATGTTAAAAACAGTGGATATTTAGCTTCCTCTTTGATTTTTTTTAACAAAGTTAGACCTCTCAGAAAAAAGTTCCATGTATTTGTTATTTCTCCAAAGCTTCTTCTTCTTCTCTAACTGTCTAATATTTATGTACATGAATTATCCTTTTTCCCCATTTCTTTTGTTTTTTAAAAAAGAATAATTTTAACTAATGACATCCTTACAGTCAATTTTTCATAACAAAATTATACTCTTCAACCAATCCCTCTTTAAAATAAATATAAATCAAACCACCTAAATTTCTTCTCTTTTATCACTCACTATCTGTCTTTCTTTGTCCTCCCTTTTTTTTTGCCTGCAGGTCTTTGAGAGGTGAAATAGAGCCTCTTTCCCCTGCCACTGCTTTTGTGTAACAGCCCAAATACATAGAACAGCCCCTGACAGGGCTATCAAAGACCACAGAGGACAGGAGATGTTTTCTCTACCTACTGTAGGACCTCTGACTTCAACAGTTGACCCACTCTAACCCAAGAATGTTTCAGATGCGAATGGCTTCTGTTTCCTTCTCTCTATTCCCCATACCACACATCTAAACCTGCATCATTAATGATACAGGACACTGACCAAAAACTGAAGGGCAGAATATATTCTAGTGTGAGTACTATAAATCACCAATAGCTAATCATGTACTGCCTGGTTCTATCTGAAACTATTAGAATATCGCCACATTAGTTTTTACTAACATTAAACATTATATTGATCTATTAAATCTATGGATGCATTATTACCTTTTTTTTTAGACCAAATACAAGAACGAGGACTTGTAATACATGTAGGTGCTTGCTGATACTAATACCTAATACCTAATGCTGATACTCTACCTACAATAGTCATACAGACATCATAGAACAGCATTCAGAACATAATCTCTATTTATGTCTCTTCAGTTTATCTTATGGTAAAAAAAATTCTGAGAAAATTAAGTACATTAGCTAGATAAATCATTTACCTTGGAACAAGTAGGGTTTTTTGTTTTGTTTTGAAATATTGCTTACATGTCCATGTTGAAAAAACTTCTTTTTTTCCAGTTTAATAAAACTGAATTAGCTGATTACAATAGTGTTTATTTGTTTAACTTTTCATTACTATATTCTGCTACTAGATCATAAACTACCTTAAAACAATGTAATAGATAAGAAACAGAGATTGAACTGACGTAGCCAAAACTAAATGACTTTTAAACTGCTTGCTCAGTCGATTAATATAATTGTATTTTTATTTATGCCTACAAAGCTAACGAGCTTCTAACATATGACTGGGTCCTAAATCCCTCTACTAGCTTTTCAATTAATGCCATTTGGGATTCAATCCTGGAGCCTGGAAGTAAGCGTACCAGATATTCTAAAGCGGAATAAGTGGAAATGTAAAGAGAAAATTTACATAACAGTCCACCATTTCTATTATTTATTTTCCTTGCTTTTGAAATAATAAATTATGTTTGTAGAACTGTTGAATAAAAGCAATATCATACTTGTTGTTCTGAATATCAGCATTGCTGCGGTGTCTTTGGCTAAGACCACATCACAGCCATGCTGATATTCAAGTGAAAAGGCATGCAATGTTACTCACATGTGATATTGCATAAATGCAGATATAGTTGCAGGTAAACTAGTCTAAACATCAGTAAAGTTTTGCATGTTCAGCTTACTACTGTCAGCGCTCAATTTGCAAAAAGACATGTAACTGTATGGTAACACCATTTTCACATGCCTTAATGTTAAACCATTGTTTGTTACAGACAGCAGAAGCTATGTAAAGCATTTAGACTTTAAGTAAACATTGATGAAACAAAAAAGTGAAAACCACAATTTTCAAAAGGTCTTTGAAATTGGATGATTATGATTTGATATTGTATGCATCATGTAAATTAAAATTATTTGTAGATCTTTAAATTAAGGTTGATAGAAATTTTATATACCAAACTGTATCATTCAAAACTAAGTATCTCATATCTCCATAAATTAATATCACAAAATGTACGGATTACAACAGTTAGCATTTTTTTCATTAACACTTTATACTATTATAGGCAATAAGACCCAGGTTATCTTTCTGTAATGTAAGCAGAAATGCTGCAAGGACCAAACAGCAAGGGATGCTGTTCAGATCTAGAAATCTAGAAACAGTATCACATTTATCAGCTTTCTTTTTAGAATTTGTAATAGGTGAGATATTGTGATTGTGTGATAACTAGCTAAGATTAGTTCATATGATGATAGCTTTTTAAGACATTACTGAATGATGATTATTCATAGGAAATAATACTGGTTATATCATTGCAAGCTTGGATGCTACAGTGTCACACGAAAAGGACACAGGGTTAATCACATTGTTAATAAAACTTTTGGTAAGCATTTTTGTATGTTAGCAAAAAACAAAAACAAAAAAACAACTAGGTACTAGATATAATCTAAATTGTATCAAATATATTTTACAAAAACATATTACTTACTGTACCAGCATTCAAGTTTAACCTTTTTGAACTTCCTTTAAAAACTATATGCTGATTTGGTTGCTGTTCTTACCTATTTAAATAGCTTTTGCTAACTAGCAGGTGTTAAAAAAGATGTAATATGTTTTATTTTAAGAATACATTTTTTTTGACAATGAACAATATTTTTGACTAATTTCTGGAAAAAAGAGAAAAGATTAATGAACCTAAACCAGTTGATGATTACGAACAATATACTGTATGGGTATGCACTGTTATTATCATCTGCTTTTACACCTAGCTAGCATTTGCTTTAGCATTGTTCAGGACTATGGTCTGATATCATGAACCATTCATGCTAAATTTTATGTTTAACATTTTTTCTAACAATCTATGTATTGATAAAGAAGATGCTGTAGTACCTCAAATTGTGGTTTTCAGGGGGCATAGTTAACAGAGGACAGAGGATAGTGTATCAGTATCCTTTGCTTTCATTGCCATAATTAATCTTGAAATACACCCAGACTTGTCACACTAGGATTACGTCAAACAGTATGTCATGATATTGGATGTTAGTATGTATGAGTTTCATAAAATTCAGCTCAGACTCGGACCAACAGTTTCTGCATTGTTGCATCCCTGAATAACATGGAAATTTTAACAAGCAAAAAACTTTTAAATTAAATATTTCAGTGGTTGTGTAGAGTATTTCACTGTTTTCTTCTTTTTGTGATTTTCAGCATACCTTACATTAGCATAGCATATAGCTGACAATGTAGAAAAAGAGTGTGGTATCAGGGTGATAGATATAAGATAGACCAAAATGACTGATACATTTAATCTGTTGTAGTGATGTAATTGTGGTTTTGATCATGTGTCTCATAGTGATGACTGGTTCTTCTCCTATACACTACTGTGTGTGATTTGGATCTTCATGTTGCCATGAATCAAACAAGATGTGAGTCTGGCACAGTGACAGGAACTGCTTGCCAGAATTGGCTTATGTTCTCATTCTTAAAACAATGAAAGAAAAAGAGAAAGTAAGAAAGTGAGTGGGAGGAAGAAAACAAGAACAAAATAAAAACTTGCATCCTCAAAGGGTGAAATGTAGGAGCTCTGTGTGTGTGTGTGTGTGTGTGTGTGTGTGTGTGTGTGTGTGTGTGAGGAAAAAGAGTGGGAGCAAAAGAGAGCACAAGAACACCTGTGTGGAAGTGGCTCAGGGGAACATGTGGTACATTGCAAGGAATTTGGCTGTGTCTCAGCTACTTTTGCAGTGCTGGAGGCTCTTTGCCACTGCTGAGCCTGAGCTTGCACACTGAGCAATGTTCTCTTAGGTCACCAGAAGCTAGACACGCTCTGGGAGACTTTCTGCCTGTATAGAAACATAGTTTTATTAGGTCTTTTTAGGCATGGAGGTGACCTGCTCTCAGTGGCGACAGAACATTTTGCAACTCTCAAACTTTATTTTGAACAGTACTGTGCAAAACAACAGTTCAATATTTGAAACTTTTATTGTGTTATGTTTCCTAAAATATATCTGGTTGTTTTACATGCATATGACAGAGTACACTCTGGAAATATACATGTCGTATTGAATGTGTTTGATTAGGAGAGCTGGGAGAATAGGCGCATTATGAAATATTAAATAGGAGTGTGTGGCAGAGCAATAAAAAGGGCACTAAGAGAGTGTGACAGGCTGAGGTGGAGGATATATGTGCTGTTCACCCCAAATGAACACACTGAGACTAATACTGCTGAGCTTCATGTTTCATTTATGTGGACACTCTCGCTATGAGAGAGAAGAGAGAAGAGAGAGAGAGAGAGAGAGAGAAAGAGGGTTCATTAAAGATTAATTAAGACAAATGCAGGGACAACACTCACCTCCAGCTGCATCTGCATCACTGATACAAACACAGTGGACACACTTGTATAGACATAACTCTCACACACACACGCACACACACACACACAAAACACAACACAACACAAATGCATGCATGCATTCATGCATGGAGAGACACTGTAGAATCAGAGAGAAAAAAAGAAAGAAAGAATGCAGGAAATGGGCAAAAAGGATTCAATGAGAGAATGATCCTGACCTCGCAGAGTTCACTGTCAAAATTTAAGATAAGAATGCTGTGTGTGTGTGTGTGTGTGTGTGTGTGTGTGGTTTAAAGAGCACATTCTTTACAGAATCAGAAATGTCATGTTTGACCAGAACAGCTGGTTAAACAATTTGCTTAGAATTTTTATTTCCTCGAAAAATATAATTTAACATATTTGTTATACTCACATAGATCTGATAATTTAACAGCATGCTTTACCAACCCTAATCTCAGTTTATAGACAGTCTTATACTTTTTTTTTTATCTAGCTTATATTTAATCTAGCTCTTGAATGGTGGAGAAATTAATACTTTACAATCTGCAAAATAATATATTATTTATGTTATTATCATCATACATGTACATTCATGTTGAAAGGATAGTACCACTTCTTTTAATGTTTTTTGTATCTTTCATTCCATGGTCTGATTGCACTATGATGTTGGGGTAAATGTGTTGGGACATCCACTCCTGGAAAGATTCATAACTGCCTTAAATACTTTCCACTTGTGAATAAAATTTCTCAGTGTAGAATGTTGAACTCCAAATTGTTTGAAAATGGTTTTATAACCCAGATTTATGTGAACCAACAATTGCTTCTCTAAGACTATTGCTTATGTCTTTCCATATTGGCATTGTGTTAACACACACCCGAATGCTCCAGACCAACAAACAGCCCATACTTCTGCTTTTCTAGAGATCTTTTATCAGAGAACTGCTGATGATCATTTAATCAGGGGCTGATGATTAGGATGAAATCGTTTATCCTCTAAAATCTTGGAAGCAGTATGGTTGTCTTTAGTATTTCCCAAATTTTTGTCCATGACTGTACCGCTATAATAGTGCCTACAAATATGCAAATATAATATTTACATGGAAATTATTGCGATACAAACAGGTAATCCTACAAGTTGCAAGAAGCAATTTCCCTCTGGGATTAATAAAGTTCTTTGAATCTTGAATCTTGAAGTTCTAACAAAAATTCTCTTCCCAAAGTATTTATTGTTTTCTTCCTAAGGTTTCTATTAATAAACAACAGATGTGACCAGTCACCAGTCACCCTTCTGTGTGTCCTCTTGTCTACAAACTTCACTAATGCAGATATGCAGACAGAATAATAGAACAGCCCTTAAAATGGCCTTCAGGATTTTCTTTTTGCACCTGAGGAGCAGCATGGGACCAGAGATAATGGTTTAGCTGTTCTTCCCCATAGTCTGTAGCTTTGCATGGCTCGAGAGACTGAGGAATGGCATGCCTTGAAAGCATCGACTTTAATGAGACATAACAATAGAAAGAAAATTACATTGTAATTTGTTATATATTAAAAATAATTTTTTTGTATGGGACCCATTGGGAGGATTGCACTGGGAGGCCCATAAGATCCTAGTTATACCACTGGTGCCAGATGCTATATCTTCTGTGCCAGAAGTGTTGCCTTTTTTGTTGCAGACAGCATTTGTTTATTGACTTGATGTCCAACTGTCAGTCACTACATTAAGTAGTTGACTGTCTTCTGAATTATCTTAACCACACATTAAATAGTGAGGGGGAAAGAGTGAGAAGAAAACTACACAACCACAAACTAACTTATATCCAGGGTTGTAACAATATGTCATATAAAACCATTATTTTATTGCTTATATATAGTTTGCTGCAGTTTTAAATGCCCCTTGTGGTGAAACCACAAACCATATCTTCATTGTGCTACAAAAAACAGAAAGCATTTGTGTTATAATTTTATGTTAAAAATAATTCTGCCCTGAGTATATTTTCTGTCTTTAATAGGTGTTCTTAGCTCCATTGTACTTTATTTACGATTATAAAAGGTCTTAATTGTTTGTTCATTTGTTCATTTTCTGTTTAATCTTGGTCAGGGTTTTGGCAAATCTAGAGCATATTCCTGGAACACGGGGCATGAGGTGGAAATTCACCCTGGATGTAATACCAGTCAATTGCAGGCTTAGGGCACCCTGGACACCCACATTCAAACCTAGGGGCAATTTAAGCATAGGCTGGCATATACTGGGATGTTTTTTGGAGGTTGAAGGAAACTAGTCGAATTAAAGGATACCCTCATGGAGACAGGGATTGTGTGTGTGTGTGTGTGTGTGTGTGTGTGTGTGTGCTGGGGGGGTTAGCGAAGGAGAGACAGACTGACCTTACTGTAAGCAGAGAAATACCCCTGAGTAAAACTCTACTTAATCAGCCTGTAATAAGATCAATATCAATGGCTGTTGTGTGGGCTACAGTGCAGCTTTTAGTACAATGGCACTGAAATGGTCTGCACTGATAACAGCTGAAATTTTGCTTCTTTCCAATCAAACACTAAATTAAAGTGCCATTTAAAATTTTTAAGAAAATACTGTTATTCCTATCAATGTTTTAGCTATAGTCTTTTTATTTTCTGCACTACAGCATATTTGGGGTCTCCAATACATGCAATACTTCAGGGGAGGGATGTGGGTTGTTATTATACAGCTTTGGACACAAATTGTGGGATCGATTTGTGGTGCACAATGCCAGGAGTGATTGATGAAGTGCCGGGGCTGCTCACAAACAGCTCTGAAGCCCACACAGTCTCCACAGTACATTAAACTACTGTACATAGCTAACTACCACAGTCCTCACATGTATGGCTCCTATCTGACAATCTGGATAGCAAGAGTGAGAAAGATAAGTGTGACAACACTCCTGTGTTACATGCAGTTTACATCAACCCTGTTTTGGTTGAAAATGTTTATCTTATTAAATTATCACTATTGCTACAAATCATTGAAATACATAGGTGTTTTTGTACAGGTGAATTTACTGATTTGATATGATAAAGGTATAAAGTAACATATTTGTGCGTGGATGAGGGGGTTGTGGTAGGGGTGACCCTTTCCTACTGTAAAAAGCACCTCAGATGCTGAAACTATGGTATAAAAGAAATCCATTGTGGTGGTAGTACCTCAGTCCTGACAGAAATTAAATTGTGTCCAAGGACTTTTTATATAGCAGCACAAGGTCTGAGACAATATTGCCACTGGCTTCCTGCTCTGCTCCAGACACACAGCCCTTTCTTTGTTTGCACTGAGACATAAGACTGCACATTCTTCTTTGTCTCCAAAAATCTATAAGACTTCCATTTAACTTTAGACAGAGTTCCCTATATGACTTTTAGAAAATACAATATATCTAAATGTAATGAGTCCATACAGTTATTACTAAGTATTGCAAAGAAACACATACACTTTTCATGCATATGTATGTTTAACACAAAACAGATAAAGTCATAAAATTTGTCATACTTTCTTCCTGTTAACTTATGGATGAACTAAATTGCATGGTGATTATCATGACCATGACTCTTTTCATTCACAATGTTTTTATTATTATTATTATTATTATTATTTGTTGCATTACATTTTAAATCAGTGTCAAATAGTGATATAGTACTTATTGTCAATGTTTATTCTTTATTTAAGCTGACAATTAATTAGTTGAGGAATTTTTTATTAGTTTGTTCTCAATAAATATTTTTATTGAGTTACCATGTGAATAACATACCTAGGGCAGATGTCTTTAGACATGTTACAATCAGTATTTTTTATTTACTTATATATTTATTAATTTATTTTTAACTAGGCAATGATAAGCATTACAAAATATGTAGTATAACTGGTCACATTTATATTTAATGTGTGCTAACTCATTATACACATAAACATAAAATGTCAGTTTACAGTATTATCTTGTTGCACATAGATCCCCGGGGAAAACAATACACAAGTCAGATTTGAAACAGATGAGAAATGGTATTATCATTGCTGCTGTCTTCAGCATGATACAGTTAATCCAATGTTAGTAATCTATTAAAAAAATTATAATAATGTAATTTTGATGTGTTTATTGACATCTTACTCATGAGAGCATGTCTTTGCCTTCAGCTAAATCACTTACAAAAGACCAATAATAACAATACATACATACATTAATACATACATACATACATACATACATAATTTGTCTAGTATTGTGTAATCAGCTTTGGCAGGTGTAGCTCACAAACAAATGTGCATTGTAACAGAGGGGCCATATGAAATAGCTGATTATGTTTTTAACCACGTTTCAAAACTGCCCCTTGAAAATGCTAAATATGAATGCATCTTTGGTTTTTATTATGAAAATATATAAAGTAAGAAATTGGTTAATTTCATATACAGTATATTTTTGGTCTTACACCACAACCAATGCAAGAACACTCAGAGTACATACAATGTACAGTTGTAGGTCTGTGATATCCACCATAGAAGTTTTAAAACATCAGTGATTTCCTCTGCTATTTTTCATTATATCTTCAAGACTGCACCAATACTGAAGAAGTATATGAAAATTTTATTTTTCCTTAGTGCTTTGCCAGGTATACTATTGTTTAGAGTCCAGCGACAATAATTCACAGGGGTATTAATTGGGACAGGGGTAGCTCAGTGGTTAAGGGATTGGACTACAGTTCGGAAGATCCCAGGTTCAAACCCCACAACCACCAAGCTGCCACTGTTGGGCCCTTGAGCAAGGCCCTTAACCCTCAACTGCTCAGATGTATAATGAGATAAAAATGTAAGTCGCTCTGGATAAGAGCGTCTGCTAAATGCCTAAATGTAAATTCCTTTACTCTTTTAAAGAAGAATTGCATATTGATTACATTTTTTTTTGCTAATTATTCTTGTTGTGTGTTAGGCAAGATCCACAGTAGTTATGTGCTTAAACATCTGCATTCAGTGGATTGTGTTATGCTAATCTGCATAGTGCCCAAGTCATCTTCTGAACTTGCCCGACACAGCTCACTTAATCAATGTTTCTGAGTACACATGGCACCTGATGAAACAGTTGTAATGCCTAGTCTAAGTTCCACACTCTTTTCATATGTTTTCCATAAATAAAATTTGGAATTTGCCACATTGTGAAATCAATCCTGCTCAGGCTAACAATAGACCTCTGCTAGCCAAGCAACACACAAACCCCTCTTTTCAGCAGCAAGGTGGAATCGCATTGCCATGACAAACAGATGGCCTTGCTCACACACACTCAGGCAGAGGACCCTGAGAAATGAGAACTCTCATACAGGCAGCTACTGTATCTCCTGATATAAGAAAGAGGGGTAAACAGAATACAGTGTATTCAGTAGTGGTACTGTACCTGCTTGAAAACAATACATATTGTTCTGTATCCTAGGGTTAAAGAATTATGTGTTAATGGCACATATACATAATTTAAATGATGCACTGATGTTTGCACTGATGTTTAAGTCCTCAGGAAGTGTGTTCAAAGTAAGATCACATGCCTTTAAAGTAGAAACAAAATTGCTTGGATACCAGGGTTCAACCTGATAATGCCTCTCAGAATGATTTTCAAAATGTCCCTGTTTGATTATGGTCCATTTATTATTATTCTGTTTGGCAAGCACACTGTCATCTACCCTCATAAGAATTATAAGTTTGCACAGCAGAAGACAAACAATTTACTGGCACTTTGCCTCAATGAGCAGCTTTGCTGCCTGCCAGTAGCCATCCATTTTGCTATTCTCTACTTGCAGTATCAAATACACATAACCAAACACTCATACAATTTAGACAACACTTTGCAGGCTCAATACACACAATGCAGGGCTAAATCTCACATTTAAACATTTAATTCTTACATTTACATCTAAATGTCATTGTCACTCCCTTGAAGATCAGGAATGTTTTTACTGCAACTGCACACGTTCAGTATTATGGTAATGAGGACTTATTTATCTTCATAAATCATACTATATATATATATATATATGTGTGTGTGTGTGTGTGTGTGTGTGTGTGTGTGTTTGGCGGGGTGTGCCTGGCGGGTTGCCGGTCCGCATTCTGGTTTTCTTCCACAGTCCAAAGACATGCAGATGGCATTCCCAAATTGCCCATAGTGTATGAATGAATGTGTGAGTGTGTGTGCCCTGCAATGGATTGGCACTTGGTCCAAGGTGTACCCCGCCTCGAGTCTCCTGGGATAGGTTCCAGGCCCCTCATTATCCTGTATACAGTAAAGCACTATAGATGATGAGTGAGTAAGAGATGAAAACCTTTAGATTTATTATATGTACCGGGTTTTGTGTAACTGTGACAGATGCAGTTCTTATTTTTGTCAATATATATATTTTTAAGGAATAAAGAAAACAGTAAACGGTATGGTGGCATAATGTTTAGCACTATTGTCTTACACCTTCAGGGTCGAGGGTTTGAGTCCCGCCTTTAGGTCTGTATGCATGGAATTTGTTTCTTCTCCCAGTGCTTGGTGGGTGTCCCCTGGGTGCTCAGGTTTTCTCCCATAGTCCAAACACAAGCAGATTAGGTTAACTATTTTTTCAGTTTACCATGTTTGTGTCCTGCGACGGACAGGCACCCATCCAAAGTGCGTCTTTCTTGTGCCCCATGTGATAGGCCCTAGGCATTCAATAGGCGGACTCCGGTCCGCATCCGGACCCAAATAGGTTACATCTGGACCGACGCCAAAACAAACATGCTAATTTAATCATAATCCAAATGAGTTTTCAATGAAGTGCCCAACTGTGTTTCCACGCAATATATCTTTGAGTCTTCTAGTGATGGGTCGTTCATGAACGATTCGTTCTTTTTGAACGAATCTTTAATGTGACTCAGAAGAACGAATCGTCTCCGAGAGTGATTCGCTCATTTTCTACTGGGCGCGCATGCGCAAATCATCGCAAAACCTCCGTAGGCTATGTATTGAACATAGAGTTGTTAGGTCCTTTGTCACGTGACTCCCATAGACGCTATGCGGTGCAGTAGATTCAAAAGAACGAACGACTCGCGGAAGATATAAGAGGTGAGCTACTCATTCTGTTTATTATAATATGTCCTTGATATCCTAATGGTGTGCTCAAAGCTGGCCATTGATATAAGTTCATTTTGAAAACAGCGAATTTAAGAGTGAGTGGACAGAAAAATATGCATTCGTGCTCCCTGTGGGAAGCAGAAAACCAATGTGCTTAATCTATCAATCAAAAGTGGTCACCTTCTCACCTTCTGGACAAAGATGGTCACTGCAGCAGGTGTTCCTGTCGTGCAGAAAATGACCCTTCAAATTCCCACAATGTTTTCCTCAACGTACTGCTATGAATCTGCCGTTTCGACTATGAGCATGGTGAAAAACACATATTGCAGCTCCCTCACCAATGAACATTTACATCAGTGCCTCCACCTGGTCCTCACACCTTTTATGCCCAGGTTCAAACAACTGGTGGCACAAAGATGATGTCACCTTTAACACTAAAAGGACTACCATGTCATTTCTGAGTATTGTTTGAAAATTTTGGGTTTTACTTTTTTTTTGTAGTTCTCTATTTGAAATTGGACTGTCATTTTTCCGGACCTTGGACTGAATAGAAATAAATCAAATTTATATTTGAGTACCCCTGCCCTAGGCCTTGCATGACCTTGTGCAGCACAAGTGGTATAGAGAAGGGTGATTGACTGAGAACTGTTAATTTACTGTAAGTGTTTTATGACAGACAGCAACTTTGGCTGGTTGGACCTGTGACAAGATAATCTCTTTGCTACTGACAAATAAAGTGCAGAGGCATAATCATTATCTTAAGGAGATTCAGAAGGCTGCAGTCAGGCTGTGCTCAATGACAACTGTCAACATTTACATGTGCATACAGTATAATAACTGATGACATAACCTCAAAAATGAATATCCACTGGGAAAAACAGCACACCACAATTGTTTATGTGTATAATATTTTGTTACTATAAGGTAGATTTAGCAATTTGCAATTCATGTTTTCTCATTGAAGAGCAGGCAAGCTAGAATACAGTCTATGGAAGAAGATATTGCTAAAAAAAATGCAAGTGGGTAGTGGTTTTGACAGTTTGCTGTGTATAAATTCTCTGTTGGCCCCTTTCAGAAATGATTCAGCTCTGAAAAGATATAGTGGGCCTTGGATGAGCAAAAGAACCGCATAGGAGAAGTGCTATGGATGACAGGGACATAGATGAGGAGGAGGAGATCTGGGCCTCTATGCACCCCTACCCCACGCCACCATGTCCCACACCCGTCTCACTCCTCCATAGCCACTGCATTCTCCCGACATTTACATTATTCAAAGATAAATGCATTGTCAATTCGGTGTCTCCAGTTACTAGATATGTGTGCTGCTCCAGTCCCTCTGCAGCCAAAGGTGCTCTCACCTCTGCTGCCCACTAGACACACTACAAATGAAATCAAATGGCTGCTGCTACTGAGGAGAATAATTTAACCCTGCAAAGAGACTTTGTCTGTGGTTTGTGTGCACGCGCGCGTGTGTGTGTGTGTGGGGGGGGGGGGGGGGGGGGGGGGCTGCATTGTGATTAAAATACATTATTGAATTATTGAATGTATGTAAGCCTTTAAGCAGTTTTAATAGCAAAAGTGGGACTACCCAGTTCTAGCAAGGTGTACCTAATGCAATGGATGGTGAGTGTACAGTAGATGTGTTGAGAAAGATAGATAGAAATTGTAGATGAGAAATTGTTACTGATGTAGGCCACGAAGTTCAGGATCAAGTTCGTTGTGGGAGAATATTAGTTGTTTGTTTGTTTTTGTGCGTGCTTGCATGTGTGCTGTACATAAAATTATAATTCAAGGTAAATAACTTCAATATGCAAAAACAATAAAGTTTGGCCAGTATTTTTATGATACATACATTAAAAGTAAAGAGAAAATAACTAACAAAACTGACTGAAACAGAAATGTAAAATAAAGGTCAGTGAACTTAAATTCCTTTAGTCTATTTGTTGTCTGATTTCAGTGGCAGGAGGATTCTCTCTCCTAATCTGTCAGCTCAAAGAATGTAAAACAACTGCAGTAAATTTCTTGTTCCTGCAAGGTTAATCTGACTCATTCCTTAATTATCTTCCGATGGATCAATGATACAATAACTGGCCCCACAACCATTAGGTTACACCTAAACCAGTATTTTGCACTTTAATTTGAAAGGCTGATTAAATTTTATGGCTATGATACCTATTTATAAATATATATTGTCCCTGATTTAAAAAAAATCTTTGTGTGGCTGTTTGAAGAGACATTCCTATAAAAACAAAAAAAGATCTTATGGACAATATGTTCAGACCAAAATAAAAAAAATTCTAGAAATATACATTTTATATAACTTTTATCTCCTGTCCACACAAAATGTCATACACATTACAGTATTAAAGTATTAAAAGAGAATGCTGCACAATGCACATGTGTATACATTAAATGTTGATTCCACTGAGATTCAAATTACCATTGCCATTTTTGTAAGACCCTACCAAGGATCATAAAGGACTCCCCCCCCCCCCCCAAAACACCCATCTCTCTCTCTCTCTCTCTCTCACACACACACACACGCGCACGTACACACACACGCGCACACATCCCAATATAGAGTTTTTGTGTGTTATATGATCTCATATGACCTGGGAAGGACAAGAAATTCTTAATGTGAATTTGGAGGCATATACTGTATAATAGACCCATCTGTGGTGTTTACAAAAAAACTGTCACTTTAAGTGGGCATTTGGATTGCCATTAGGTAATATGCTCTTTGGAGAGATAGCATCTCTCTCTCTCTCTCTCTGTCTCTCTTTCTCACACACACACACACACACACACACACACACACACACACACACACACACACACACACACACACACACACACACCACACACACACAAAGTAAAAATGGTGATTGTGGATCTTAATATTCCTAAATTGTGTTTACCAGGCTAAAAGACTAACAACATGTTTAAAGCAAGTCAAATACATAGTAATGTGCAGTTTAACCAATATCTAGTGGAATCCTAAATGTAAGGTGATTGTTTTCTGTAATTGTTGGTGTGTTGGGCAGTTTAAGCGATTGAAGGTCATGCAGGTTTATTGAGCTTGCAGTAACTTTGCCAGGGTGATGTCTGTGATAAAGATATTCTCAGGTGAGCATTTATACAGGACTTCTTTCATGTGCTTAAGATGTCGTTGGCTTATGATAAGTTGCTTAATTACTCATTTTAAGCTCATGCTTATAAGGAGACTGTTAACTTTTAAACCCAAACTCACACTGAGTTGTCAGCTAGCCATTTTTCATATTTAATGGTCATAGGCTTCTTTAGTGGAATAATGTGTCTGGGATTACAAATGAAAATCAGAAGGAATCATTCTTTATCCTGTGGACAGATTAAATTCCAAACCCTGTTACTGTTAGGCACACTTTTGGTTTTACATAAATTAGAAGCTTAGTAAAGCCAAGTTCATTTTCCAGAATAATCTATTTCTCTGTACGGGGGTGGGATAATATGATGATGTCCTGTAAAACCCAAAGAGACTACATGTCTCTTACTCCATGGTGAAGATGAATGAAGATGTGTTTTATTCCGTCATAATTTCTCTGGGAAAATGCTCTAAAGGGTGTCCACATGGATATGAGTGAGAAAGAGGGATGTGTGTGAGGTATTTGTGTGTGTGGAGTGGTATAGACATCGCTACGGTAATTGATGGCAGCTTTCCTGAGTGATCAGTTTGTCTGTCAGTTTGAAAAGAGGTGGAAAGAGAGGGATGGTGTAAGCGCTGCAGAAAAAGAATTGAGCAACCACATAACATTTGCTAGGTTAAATCTTCCAATGATAAGTATAAATCATCAACTACTGCTGAGCTGAATACATTCCAAAGGTGTTGTGTATTTTTAAACAAAATGATAGGAATGTAAAATACGGTGTAATAAGAATGTATTTTCTCTATGACATCAGCAATGGAATAGTATGCTACAGTAACAAAGCAAATGCACATGGTATAAACATGAGCATTTTATGTTTTTTTTTTTTTTTTTAACAATTACCAGATATAACATAAGCTTAAAGAATAAAGGGTATGAATACACTATTTTATAATTGTAAGCTTTGAGCTTAACCTCCAAAACTACTACCTAGTTGATGAACTTTGATGACTGTTGGGATGTTTGGGGTTAAGGAAGATGAGATTAACACGAATCCAAATAGCCCAACCAAAGAACAAATTAAGTAAACGTTTATATACAGTATGTGTGTTTTGCAGTTGTTACACTTCTTCAGTTTAAGCAAGTTGACAAGCGGCTTCTTTGTCTGTAAAATATGGCTGATTTTTTAATTTGCTATGCAGTCCTTACAAAAGAGTGATACATATAAGCAGCAATGCCATACCATCAATATAACTACAGCATTTATTTATTATGACAAAAGTGTTAGATTAAATATCCAATGCACATTAATAATCTAAACAATTTTCACAGCTTTTTTAAGTGTAATGTATTGTATTATTTATTGTCATAGTAAAAATTAAACATAATTATATATTAATACATTTATATCCTTAAAAAAATTTATATTAGAAAATATAATATTGTAAAGGCATTGAAATATTCATTCAACATTGGAAAATTATTATGAATGCTCTTCTGATATATTGTACTTTCAAAATGTATAAGCTAATTATTATTTATTAGTTTATGTATAAATAGTGGAAGAAAGTAGATTACAAAGTGCAAATAATCAGCTGAACACATTTGAACATTTGACACAGATAAGCTACGTGAGATTTTGCGTAAATGCACTTTTATGATTGCACAAATAGCAGGGAAAGTAAGCAGGTTGGGAGCCTGTGGAGGAAGGGTGCAGTTCTGTATAACGCTGAATCAGGACAAGGCCCTCCTCCTTCTCCGGCTTCTATGCTTCATTCTTCTGTTCTGGAACCAGGCTTTTTCTTCGGACAGACGCAGCGCGCCCGCCATCTCGGCTCTTCTGTGCATGCTGATGTACTTATTAAGATGAAACTCTTTCTCCAGTTCAGTCACATGCCTGGTAGTGAAGCTGGTGCGAGCTGTTACAACAGCCAAGCCGCAAGCAAGGG
Source organism: Channallabes apus (assembly GCA_030522415.1). Taxonomy (NCBI): domain Eukaryota; kingdom Metazoa; phylum Chordata; class Actinopteri; order Siluriformes; family Clariidae; genus Channallabes; species Channallabes apus. The sequence continues at coordinate 36,180,869 of CM060109.1, read as the reverse complement.
AACATCCTGTAAACATATTACACATTAAATAACCTATTGACTGGATAGCTGAAATTATCATAAACATTATGTTCTGACAGAATAACCACGCCCATCTGGAACGATGTCTAAACTTACTTTTAGAATTTTTTTTCTGCAAGGTTGTTCTTCGTATGTACTATAAAGGCAAGAATCCTTAAGGGAGAACGACGCACTTCCTAAATATAAACATAAAGCGTTTATAAGGCAATCCTTGGACGAGGCGTCTCAAAACCACTGGAGCTATTGCACATCCACTGCCAGAGGTATGTAAGTACATAAAACATGGTCCATAATACCTGTCGCTACTCTACCCTGGGACTCTCTCTGCTGCTCCACCTGACACAATTTAGATCTAAGACACATGCCTCTGCCTGAGACTAAATATAAGGACATTACAATTCTTAGTTGGTAAGTGATGTATGATAGCCACTGCCGCTTGTCTTCATGTCTTACTCTGTTGTGAGGCTCAACTTTTGTACACAATGCCCACAACTAAGTGGGGCGTGGTCTCGCCCTCACAGCCAATCGAATCACAGATCTGTTTTCAGCCTTCTGCGGTGTTTCAAACTGTAGCAGTTATCCTGTTGATCTACTTCCAGAGCCAGAATACGTAACTATAGTAACAATGTGCCATTGAAAATAAAGTGTCATTGCTGGTTACTATTAATCTATGCATATTGCGCTTTCTTTTTTTCCAAAATTTGAAATAGGCTACTACTCATCATTAAAATCACATGCTAAATGTATGCCACACGCAAGGTTTAATTAAACCTTAAAAGAAACGTTACTTATTTCTGATCTTTGGATCTTCTTTATTACTCACTGCAGTTTCCTCATAGACATTCATCCCTGGTGCTCTGTACGTTTAAACAGCTCATTAATCAGGCTAGTGAGATTAAACTAGCCTTCACCGTTCCCACACAAACGCATAAGCTATTCATATATGGGTTAATGTATTCCTTAAATTGTGACAGGAGATGTTTTGCTCAGTCACTTCCAACCTGCCAGCGTAGGCCACATTGAACAGGCTAATGCATTTTTCCCCCTTGGCTTAGTCCTTTTTATAATTGCGTCTGCGATTGGTGTTAAGCGACATAGCACGGGTAAGCAATTTGGGGTCGTACTGTTTTCGTATAAATTCTTTAATTAACGTTACAGTATTACATTGCAACAATTTACATGCAAATTTTGTCAAGTGTTTCAAAGGATCAACAAATTGAAAAGTAAAATAATATATAATATAACGTAAAATATAGCTAATTGGCAACTGCTAATTATGGAAATTGGATGCAGACAATGCTATATAAATATATTTTTTGCGAATAACGTTAATTCTATGTCGCTTCTATTTAACTTTGTCCAACTTCAAATAAAAAAGCCGCCTGAGTATAGTTTCATTGCAAGTTTCATATAGTGTATAGTTATATTTAAATAAAGATTATTGATCTTTAATGTGATGGACAAAATGGCTCCATTTGCTCATTTATTCTTCAATATGCCCCTTTTAGTATTTTTAACATAAATATTTTATCACATTAGCATTTCATTCTATAGAGCACGATAACATGCATAATTGTAGCTTATCGTGCGTGATAATAATGCACCTTAATAGCTAGGACTGGAAGCTATTTTATTCAGGAACCATAGCTTTGAAATTGTAAGAGCTAAAAGTGTCATTATTTAGGGAACGTGTTATGCTACGTGCCTTAGCATGATTAGTTGAAGGAGTATGCATTTCTAATAAGTAATTTCTTCAGTAATTGCCCAACAGACCTATTTAATGTCACCTTGTTTTAAACTCATATAGTTTCCAAGGAATATTAGAAATAGGCCCTGTGTTTGCATTGTCACGAACTACTGCAGCTTAAAAATGACAACAAACTACCCTGATGTGTTGTTTTATTTTTAGAATTATAATTAATGGTAATGTAATGGACATGCTCCCTTAGGTGAAATAAATAAAATGTAAAAAATCGACGCTAAAATAGACGAAAGTTTAGTTGGCATGTAGTGAACTATTTTTTATCCAACTTCAGTTTTAACAGCCTTTCTGATTTTCTGTATGTTTATTTCAGTTAATCCACGGATCTGCCCGAACCTGTGCAGATTTTACACATGAATTTTACATATTTTTTCTCTGACTCTGTGAGAGATCTCTCTCTGTATGCCTGGGTCTCTCTGCTTGTCAACTCATTGTGGTCACTTCCGATGTCAAAAGGCTAGCAGGGTAATTTTCTTAGCCAGGGCTATCTGGATAAAGCAATTTCCACCAATCATTATACACCAATTCATTATAACTATGAAGCAAAACGGCCGCCATTATTGTGCATCGACCAAATCTTAAGGCCGTGGGAAACGAAAATCTGTCAGAAATGCCTAAATTCAATCTAAACTATTTTGTATAACATTCCATTTGAAAATCGTAATTTCTACTGACGCGCTTCTGTGCTGTATCCTAGGGTATTGAACAAACAATTGTCAAGCTATTTTGTGTAAAAAAAATGCTTATATTTGTATCCTAAAAAGTCTTCATGAGATTTAAATAGGGTGTACCTACCCCTCTGCAGCGTAAACCAGTGAGCGTCTCTTCCCCACTATGCAGGTTTTACATCTTCAGCCTTCTCTTATCCGTGCTCTGATTGCACCGCAAGCATGCTGTCACACTCCTTTTTCTTGGGACAAAGTTTGGCCTCTCGCAGTTTGAAATGTGTTTCTAGAGTTGGGAATGCAAAAGCTTTGTTCATAAGGAGGTGGAATCAGCGGCGAGACTGAAAGCGGCGAGTTTTTGATTAATGAGCTTTGAAATACCTCGCTAGGGGGAGGCGGGTGAGAGAGCTATTCAGTCAGAGAAGGATTGCCATGCCTATAAAACTAGCAATGTGTAGAAATGCTTCTATTCTCAGTCCTATTTAATGTCAGATTATATGGTATACATTTAAATAAATACGAATATAGAAATACTTGTTGGATGCTATTTAAGCGATGTAATATATAGCTGAGAAACGTTATATCGTGTTAGTTTATATGTTTTTATGCTACAGAAGCTGTAGCATAAAAACATATAATTGTTGTGTAAATATGGCAAAAACATTCACTGATTTTGGTATTTTATATATATATATATATATATATATATATATATATATATATATATATATATATATACTGCATGGCAATGGCTGCAAGGCGAGATTGTGTTCTCGGCAGGAGTTCGACTATTTATTTGCTAAATTTGCTATTTATTACCTAATTGGAGCGTTTCAATGTTAAAATTGATCTAGTCGTAAAATAGTAGATTATTGTCATAAATGCTTTTGTGTATTGTCCTCTTTAAGCTGTTGTTATTACTGAAGTGTAACCAAGGATGCGCATGGATATGGTCCTGTCTTCTTTGTTTACTGTCGATATATTTTCAAAATGGCGTCTTGGTACTAGATATCTTGGGTGGGAATAATGTAATAACACATTAGGTCCATTCGACATTCTGATTGTATATCCAGCTTATTATACACAAATAGAATTTCAAATAGAATTTCACACATTCAGTTTATGCACTTTATTTACAAAATCTATAACACAATAAAATATAACATTTCCATATCGTTACCATTTCGTCAACTTGTGTGTGAACTGCTCACTCACAAAATAAAATGTGTTATGGGTGATTAGGGCAAATATGAAACTAAAAATATGCCATTCTCTTTTAGAAAAAAAACACAACAACATCAAAGATAGAAAGAAAGAAATACACCATGCTATCATGTTGTTCGTGTTCATAATGCCGCACGCAGTCTTCCCAATTAGGGTGCATACATTCTACTTTAATTATTTTAAATAGTCCACATGAAAAGATAAATAATAATATGTTACAAACGTTATAAATAATAAATATACAATAGTGATAAATGTCTGTCATACAATCTCTGATGAAAATAATAAATAATGACATTTTTATGGTGAACTGATTTAGAATTACCAATGGCTAACAGACGACTTAACAACGGAAATGATTTTCCCCTACAAATTCCATCCCTATAAAGATGGGAGCCTAGTATTGTAAAATCTACAGAACTTACCTTCAAGTAATAAGATATGAAATTTCCTTCATTTTACGCACTGCTCTTTCAAGATCGGAACGACTGACAACAAACACTCTGTCGCATCTTCAACAGTCAAGAAATATGGACCACAGCTTAAAAATTGTTACAGTCATAGCAGTAATAGTACTATCAATAATAATACAGGAGTAATACGTTGTGTCTCTCTCGAAGTGTAGTTATATAAATTATTTTGAACTCATGAGGTAATAAAAAGCGACACTTCGCTTGGGCACACGCACGTGAGATCCTTACAAATGAGTAAGTTTCGGCGCTTCCTGCAGCCTTCCCTGAGAAGCGTGGTGAGAGCTGAGGTCTGTGTATGTGGGATGAGGGTCACACGGTCCATGATGGTGGTTGCCCGGAATCTGTGCGGCGCAACTGTAGTCCACACTGGCGGATGAAGGATGAGGAAGGTGACCGAGGTTGAACATAGGGCCCGAAGCTGGCATGGAATCAACAAAATTCCCCCCAACATACACAGGACTGCCCTGCAAATTAGCATTGGCAAAGCCTCCGTTCCCTTGCATCCCGTGATGCTCATACTCTGCACCCGGGTACCTTTTTTGCTGCGGTATACAGCCGCCCAATGGCGCCGTGTACGCAGCCAAGCCGTACATATTCTGCTGAGGCTTAGCGAAGGACGGAGGAGACGGCGCATCATAGTTCAGACTGTTTACATTTGGAAGCTGACCAGAATATCCAACGTGATTGGGCCCACTTAGCGGCGGGCTTCTGTCCGGAGAGTGTCCTAATGGAGAGTGCATTATTCCCTTGGATTTCTGGTCTTTCTTGTACTTCATTCTCCTGTTTTGAAACCAGATCTTTATTTGGCGCTCGGTGAGATTGAGTAGATTGGCCATCTCGACTCTTCGTGGTCGGCATAGATAGCGATTAAAATGGAATTCTTTCTCGAGCTCCACGAGCTGGGCGCTAGTGTAAGCAGTGCGCACCCGCTTGGAAGCCGGACCCGGTGGACTTTTGTCATCGCAGGTCTCTCCTGAAAGGAATAGTTTTAAAATTCATTTTTTTATATAAAGAGTGGAAACTTTGTTGATATTATTAGCCCTGTGGAGCATGTTAGGTGATTTAAAGCATTGCGGATTGAGGTGTGTAATCAATCGAACAATTTTGGTTACTTGTTCTGCAAGTAAATTAATGCTACCACCTGCACAGACACCGCAGAAGCTGTCATTAATTCACTAGACCAGGCCCATCCACACTAAAACAACCACCATCAAACTATGCACACACGTGGACTAATACATGTTTACATAGGCTATACCTGGAGTTGTGCAGTTGGTACTTTTCTGCTTTGAGTTTTGACGCGTCTCCTTCATCCATGGGAATATTTGCTTGGTGATGACCGACGTGGCAGTGTTGGAGCCATTGTTGTTGGGAGATTTCTTTTTGTGCGTGGTGCTGCTTGAGTTGGGTGAGGTGGGTGCTAAAGGAGGCGCTTGTTGTTGGTCACCAACACTCTCTGGTTGGTTGCCTTGGCTGCCATTTGGTCGCATACAACTGCCACTGATGTCGCTGTTTTTATGCACCGGCGGCCTGACCGTTGTAGATTGTACGGAACAGATGGGACCCTGATAGTCATCTTCTATGCTGGAGGTGGGGTAGGACTGATGGGCAGCCCCATACGCATACGAGTCTGACTTTGAGTACGAGTAGCCTCCAAAAAGTCCCGAGTTATCATAATAAGTGGCTTTCTGCATATTTAATTTTTTTATACTACTTTGTATCCAATGGCATCAGCTCCTGTGTCATGTAATTGGGACTTCCCACAGGTTCTTTAAACTATGATCTGCAAGAAAGAAGCAAATTTACAATCAGATCAATTAGGGTTAAGCAATCGTTTCTGGATATTGTACAATTAAAATGCGATTTTTATTTGGTCATCTTTTTCTTTATATATATATATATATAATGTGTGTAAAAACGCATTTCCTTAAAATGTCTATTTGTTGTCAAGCCTTCATTTGTTACTGCGCCCCATGCAGATTCATTTAGCAAAACTTCATTTATCTAATTTATTAAACACAGATAGGTCTATATACCAAGAAACTTTCAAACAAAAATGGATGCCTACTAGTATCAATTATATTTTTTGGATTAGATCAGAAACTGAGGTCAGTGCAAGTTGCATTAAATACTAACTTAATGCTCTAGCGCAAAATTCAATCAATCATTAATTCATGCATACATTCATCAATTTATCCATCCAGGGCAATTGTCTCACACACACACACACACACACACACACACACACACACACTATATATATATATATATATATATATATAGAGAGAGAGAGAGAGAGAGAGCCCTTTTAGTTGGTCACTGGTCAACGATTCTCTTTCCTCGGCAACATTTCAATCCTTTCATTTTCAGAAACCTTAGTAAGAATGCAACAAGAGTTAAACTTTAACTTGTTTGAAAGTTCCCTACTGAGTGAAACGTAAAGACGACAGAAGGCAAATCAGCACTTTTCGCCAGAACAATATCCCTTTCTCTTTTCTTTAGCACTTCATCGCTCGTCCTGAGCGATGGATATCTAAATTATCAGTGCTTAGGAGAAAATAATGTACGAATGAATGCACACCCAGAACCTCCTCCCCCATTTATATTCTCATTATTTTCTCCACGATCTAGAGGATGAAAGTTATATATATATATATATATATATATATATATATATATATATATATATATATATATATATATATATATATATATATATATATATATAACTTGGACCAAATAATGAGAATGATGAAATATATATATATATATAACTTATAATATATATATATATATAACTTGGACCAAATAATGAGAATGATGAAATAATTTCAGGTGATGGGTGGAGCAACCATGCTAAGTTAATCACATCTCACATCACAAATGCGCGGTAAATGTATGAGTATGAGTGCAATCTGATCACTTTAGCACTTTGAAATACTCAAGAGCTGCGAGGCTTCTAGTCAGTCACACTAGAATTTCCTACTCTTCCTTATTTGATCCATTAAAAATGGATAGTTCATAACTTGTCAGAACAGCTTAATCCAGTATTAGACGGCCTGGAGCTCCAACATGCATTTCAATGCACCTGTCACTGGAGGACCCCACAAAATGTATGGCTGGTCAACTAAATCACTTACGTCTAACAGGAGAGCTAAGCTTAAAACGAATCTGTAGTGTAAAACCCAAGCGTAGGAGGATGCCCGGGTTAAAGAATGCCTCACTCTGCTATACACTCAAATAGGCAGTCAGTATAAATACAGCTACTTCAGTCTACTCCACGCATTGTACGATTGTAGTCTTAATAAACTTATACGGCATCATCATCCAGTGTGACGAAGAGGATACTAGACTGAAAGAAGGAAAATATGCTTTAAAATCATGAAGACTGCACGGAGGCGGGTATACTCTGCTCCCGTTTTGGGATGTACATTGTTAAGAATTTTGTTACGATTTTTTTAGTTTTTTTTTGCATTATTACGAAAGTTCACATACGAATCTTCATAGCGGAAAAAGTAACATTTAAATGCATGTAATGCATATATATTGAAGTATTGTCTTTGGTGTGACCAGAGTGCCAAATTAAAAAAATACTCTCCGTGCTGTAACTTGCTAGGATAGAATATGAAGCAAGAATAAATTCTGATGTGACTTTGATCCACTTCGTTTTATGAATGTAATACTGGTGCGTGATCATTATTTTAGACCAAAGTTGAGTCTCATTAATTAAATATTAATTTCGTTTGTTTTTATTAAAGAAATCAGTTACTTACCGTAGCCTTTATTGCACTGTTTTCTTTTTTCCCTCAAGCGCTTCTCATTATTTGGTCCACGACCTAGAGGATGAAAGTAATTTATTAATTTGTGTTAACTGATTTTTTTAAAAACTTGTGATCACGTAGTTAAAAAAAGAGGCCTATGTATTGTTACTGTTTCTATATATTTCATAACCCCCTGATGTTTGATCAGTGTAAATAATTTGTTTGTATACCAGACTCGATATGATGTATGTGTTTGTTCAAGAACTCACGTGTATGTAACAAGTATATATAAAGCCTATTAATTAATGTATTTATTTATTTGTGTGTCTATCAAACGTAAGCAATAGCAATGTATGTTAAAACACAGGTTGAAAAAAAAAACTGACACAAGCGATTCTACACAAAGAGTAGCTGGCCAAAATATTTAGCACTCATAAGCCTTTTGGATGACCTTTGGCTTCTTCAGCCATAACTCACTGATTAATGAACAACGGGCGGAAGGTGCTCAAGTAAGTCACAATGAAATCTACACCGCACAAGTTTTTTCTCCTTCAATTTTTAAACCAAAAGAGCCCGTGACGATGAGATATTTAAACACTTCTCCAGATCACTGTCTCCAGGCTAGATTCGCCGCTCTTTGGCGCATTCGTAAAGACTAGTGTAAACAAGAAAAATAAGGAAGTCCTACCAACTCGATTAGTATGGAGCTGCAAAATTTCCAAATAGCAGCGTTAAAATATAGTAAACTTTTTTTCCCTGGAGCTTAACATTTAAAGTTTTGCTTAATGGAATAAATTCTGCTGTCTCTGTTGCTTAACATGGTTTGCCTTTATCAGACTGCAATGTTTTCGCCCACGCAATGTTCCGGTAAGTTGGTGAAAATAATGGCACAATGGCTTGTTAAAACAATGAACTATGAACTCTAGCTTAAATATGTCTACGATTCTGTGTTGGAGATTAAGGTAAATGTTATGTTCTTCGTGTCTTCTCAAATACTCTTTCTAAAATGAAGATTGTGGTTTAATTTTTATTTTTGCCATACAGAAAAGGCTTTTTTATTGTTTTTTAAGTATTCGTATTTAATATAGGTTTCGATATCATAATCGTTTCACTTTAGCTAGATTTAAATTATTATTTTTTAATCAGTGCTTTTGTTTCAGCCACTAAACTAACACAACGTCTTTTGTTGGTTCCAGGAACTCAAATGCCTGTTCGTCTGTCTTTATGTGTAAGTTTATGTTTGTATGTATGTATGTATGTATGTATGTATGGATGGATGTAGGTATGTACCACGATAATATATAATACTACTAACTTCTACTTACTCAATTTTTCATTACATATTTATTTAAATGTATGGTTGCTAAGGGATAGACTATCAGGCCAAAGAAATGCAACCACTTAATAATCGTAATAAGCGTATGTTTGTATTATATATAAACTTACTAGTGTGGGGCGCTTTATTATGCTTAATTTGTTCCATTTTAATTTAAAATTAAAATAGATTTCATGTATTCTTATTATTTGATGTGCTCCGAAATGTATATTATCATAATATCGAAATCTCAGCAAAAAACAGAATCCGAAATATAACAGTTTAATTGATTTGAATATGGTAACGTTACTGCTTAACAATGCATATAATTTAAACCAAATATATCACGTCTAACATTACTGTGAGTATGAGACAACAAATTACAGTGATTTACGATCTTACGAGCTATGAGCCAGAAGGAGAGGTTTCCTCTCTTTGTTTAGTTTGTATTTGTCAGATCGCAAAATCAGCTATAAAATTTACCTTCCACTGTATGAGACAACCATCCAAGATGACATTTTCAAAGTGCTCAGAGATACTCAAAACTGTGAACTAGATGTCCATACATATCGTTGCTTACTTAAAGACCCAGAGACGTTAGTATACATCATCTGCTCTGAATGGAATAAATCATATTTTGCCTGGTAAAGTCTATGGTTAAAGGTTGCGTTTTGCCATGCAATTCCTTACCTGGGAATCAATTCATCATAGAGTCTTGCTTCTCAGTTTCAATACCTATCCCTGTAGCAGCTCGGATATATCCTTCTGCCTTTGTCTGTGCACGATAAGTCCTAAACACGATCTCGTGCTTTTCCAAACATTTCCATATACCAATGCAGACGGTATTCCCGAAAGGATGGAAGCCACTCACTCAACTACCAATAAAAAGCCAAGCAGGTATCCTTATTCCAAAAACGAAATATTGCTGGCGGTCAACCTCCCACTGGAAAAAAATAAACGTTTACAGAAGCTGGGTCATCGTTCGAGTCAACATTGCGATATTGGCGTTTCAGAAAGCTTTATCATGACAAATAAAGGCGCTGCCTTAAAATACGAGCATATTTGTTCACGTGATCTGGATAGTAGATTGCCCTGATTGAGGGTGCTGCTCCAACCGAGCTCTACCTCACAAGCCCATTTTAAAAGCAGGGTTGCTACTGATTCGTGTAACCCCTCGCAGCAGTTTCACCCCACTTTAATTAGAAGTGCTTACAAAAATGTACTCTGAAAAAACAGTCTGTGTACTAACTCTGTTCTTATATTACGGGCACTTCTGATAAATGTCTATTGGTGTAAATATGAAAAATTCATAATAAAAATATACTAATCGACTAACCTTTGAGAGTTTAAAAATGGTAACTTGCTTATTTGTTTATAATCATAATATCTGAAACTGATATTTGATAAATATATGTTATTTGGGGATAAACATCAAATAAGTCGTACATTTTGAGATAACTGTCTTATATATTTGTCTTTTAAAAGATGTGCTTATAATCGTTTATGCGGAAGCCTCGAAATATTGTTTGACGATTATGGCTCGAACATTGACAGCAATGTATGACCCCGTCAGCCAGGGAGATTCATCAAAATCATTACAAGCCCTGTTCTATTTTCTTTAGACCACCATTATGTACAATATAACGCTCATTTTATAATAATAATAATAATAATAATAATAATAATAATAATAATAGTAATAATAATAATAGTAGTAGTAGTAGTAGTAGTGTCATTTTTTCATGTTTTTACATTGTTGTTATGGTGGTGTAAAACATTTACATTCTCTAACCTTTTTTTCGATAGTAGAAATAGACTGCAAGAAGAAGTCAACTACAAGCTGCAAGAGTAAATTCTGTTTTAGGTGTGGTAGTTTTTAATGTTTTACGCTGTATGCTTTTATTATTATTAGTAGTAGTAGTAGTAGTAGTAGTACCCTTTTTTTTCTTTTAGAATGGCTTAGTTAAAACGAAGATGAAGTTGAAGCGACTTGGGAACGTGGCCGAACACGCTTGTCCTGAGGAGAGAATGCGAGCGGTCTCCGTTTGCAGCATATGTTCACGGCGCAATAAAAATGAAAGATTTACGGTCTCCGGCCGGCCCCCAACAGCCTCACACCCTTTCAGGAATTACTGAACGTGATTTACAGCAATGCACATATCGGTCATCCCTTTCTAATCGGCATATTTTTAAAAATAATTTACAATGATTTTGTATCTTTATAAATAACAAAGACAAAATTATAATTTTCTTTGATTGCTAGTGTGTGTGTAAGTGTCAAAATTAATTTTGTGTTTTAGATTTTTTAAATCTTATATATGGCTAATTTAATACTATAAATGTGTATAGGCTTCCCTATTTCCTAAAATAAACACATAATGGCCAAATTCTTGAGTGGTGTCTTTTTACTGCCGTGTATTATAGCCTATTTACAATCGTAAACACATAACAATACATCTCAACAAATAGCCACCAGTAAACCTGAGAACTGGATTTCCGATGGATTATAAATCACGAAGTGGCCTTTTCATGACGCCTTTACATGTGCCGAAATTTCTCATCAATAAATGTAACTGAAATTTGTCATGATCTGCAATGACCGGTTTTGGTCTACAATAAACATTATATGATATACAATAACCAGAATTGCGACTGTCGTGGTCTGCAATGTATTTTTAAATCGGGAGGTGATCACAGCGATTTCTACACAAAATGTAATTGTCATGCTTAATTCGGACTCCTTTCTGTTCTCAAGGAATCTTCGAGCATTTATCAGTGGGCGCTATTTATCATAATTCTGACAGATATGTTCACCGTACCTTCTTAGTAATAAAGAACATTAAATGTTTACCTACCAAGCTTCCATTGGTTGAAATGCTGTACAAAAGTGCCGGTTATGGTTGCTGAGGGTACCGAACCGTTTGGATATTATTTTCTTGGATCTCTTCAGTTTTCAAGTCTGATAGAGTCCTTGCGATTAATGACGACGCCGTGTTTCTAAGGGGACGAGCTGCATTAATTATTTAGACAGTCACGTGATCAAGCGAGGGGGGGAAAGATATAGAACGAAACCTCATAGTCACCGAGTTCTATCTTCGGATGTCGACAGCGCAGTTTAATATATCTTAAAGGGTTGTCTAGTTTGGCGAAGACATTTTCTGTGAACAGCTGGAAATCAAATATGGCCGTTTGAGCACCATTGTGGGAGCGGCGCGGCTAGTCAGGGTAGTACCACTGCAAGTGGTACTGCCTATGACTTCCATTTATTGCATTAAGACATATAGATCGGTGTTTAAACGCCACGCGAATTTAGTTAAAGGCAAGACGCAGCTCGGATTTGTATCCGTGGGCAGTTAGTAATTTGAACTTGCAGTCTTATAGGGGAAAAAAAGATTTAGAACAGAATATCTTCACATTGCTTTGGATAAGGCATATATGGATACATTTGGGTACAAAACACTGCTCTGAGTGTTTTTGAAATAATTGTTAATTTGTAATGAATTTACTGCGGATATTCGGCCCGAACACTGCAGTATACGCAATATTCTACTGCGCGAATTATAGCTAGGATTCAAGCGATTAAAAACTCCTACTTGCCTGACTTTTTAGTGAAAGTGGTTCCTATTCAGCGTGAATGATTTGCATGACTTGCATACAATCTCTCTCTCTCTCTCTCTCTCTCTCTCTCTCTCTCTGTATGTATAACTCTCTCCTAACCACACACACAAACACACAAATCTATATATGCACACATTCATATACAATACACATATTCTTTCACACACACATATACAGAGAGAGAGAGAGAGAGAGAGAGAGAGAGAGAGAGAGAGCAATTTTGTGTGTGTGTATGTGTGAGACAAGTATGGGTGATTTATTAAAAATCTGAACAGGGCCTGAAATCTACAATAAAGAACATTTTTGGATCAATTAGCATTTTTCACACACTATTTTGTTCAAAATGCTTATTGTGTTCATTTCGCTTATTTATGTATTTAAAATACCGACCATTTATATATAATATTTAATGATTTATATAGACCTTTTTGGTACGATGGTCCAATGAAGTGTCTGGGCAAGAAAGGCCTGTCTCGTGGGTCAGGGGTTTAGAGGTCAGCGCTCACGGCTCAAAAGCGTCGAAAAGCAACAGAAACTGTGTCCTCTGGATGAACCTGCCCGCGAGGCTTTTGTCGAACTTCTGTGTAAAATACCTTTTCAGACCTCTCAACGTGAAGACTTGAGGCAGAAGACGTCTTCGCAATGTGTGAGCGCCTCACGGTTTTGTTCAAGAAGACAAAGCCATCACAATAACAGTAGAACAGTCAATCTTTAATCACGACGTGAATACCTTCACTCACATTTTCAGAGTTAAGCCAATCTCTGTTGCTCAAAATAAAATTTTAATGAAGCCAAAACAGCAGACAGATTTTCTTTAAGAGAACGATGCACATTGTTTCTTATTGCAACAGGGTATTCGTGGTCTGAGGATAAACCCTTTCTTTATGAGCTCTATAATTCATTTACTACAAAATATGCTCGTAGAAAATATGCATAAAATGCAGAAATATATAGAATAAAAAATTATGATTTTTTTCCCCCAACTGAACATTTAAGGAACGACCATTTGAATTGTCACAGAAATTAAAAACAAAAACTCTCAGCATTCTGATTCTGGCATTTAATAAATAAAGAAATGAGTAAAAAAAATGTTGAGCTAAAACCCAGAAGTACGTGGAACAAAAAATGAGCTATTATTTAGGAATTTCTGATGACATCTGGAAGACAGATATACAGCTGCTTTAATTGTACATTGTTTACAAAACTGTCAAGTGAGATTTATAGCCGTCAAGGTATCCAATACGATGGTCAACAAAGTAAAATAGATTTCAAATGTTGCGCTTCCTGTTTTAAAGTAATTTCGATGAACGGTTGTTCTATTCATCTTATATTACTATAAATGTAATATTTAATGTTTCGATGTTTTTGTATAGATACATATTTCAATAAAGAAAAAGAAATGGCCATATGTGTAACTAAATTATTTTAGGACTTTTCAATTTTGAAAGCTGATATTTTGGTTATCCATGTCCGTATATTAAATCTTAATATTTTAAATTGCCATATATTAATTACTTAATGAGCGTTTGGTGTAATAGTTTTATAAATTATTAGCTAATGTCATAAGCTACTCCATCCTTTACTAAATAATTGATCGAATTTATCACAGGGCATAATGCATTTAGTGATTACACGGGAAAAAAATAATAGTAGTAATAAAATTCATGTAATATCTAGAGCTCACTTACTTTCATATAGCTATTGCAACCTTTTATTTAATTTTATTTTTTACATTTAATATATACCTGATGGCAGCCCGTAAATCTAGTTGAGATGCCCTCAGTCTGCCACTTCATACATACTGTATTTAAAATTGTATTTAGGCTCCTTTCATCTTGTCCATACATACTGCGTTTGGTAATGATGTGTGCTCCTTCTTCATATTAAACAGTTTTAAGTTCGGAATGTCAAGATTTGAAACCATGCAAAGATAACCGAAGCATTGTCAGTTCATCTGTACTTCTGGGGTAAGATGTTTCCATTTCTTTTTATAAAGTTGTAATATCAGTCTGGTTGTCCTTCTGAACGTGTTTTACAGCCGATGCCGACCTTCCCTTTGTGTTGGGTAGTTTGTGATCTTTTTTCCATTTCATTCTTCGGTTCTGAAACCAGATTTTGATCTGTCGCTCAGAGAGACAAAGAGTATGCGCTATTTCGATGCGACGCCGTCTGGTTAGATACCTGTTAAAATGAAATTCCTTTTCTAGTTCTAAAACTTGCTGTCTCGTGTAGGCTGTCCGCGACCGCTTGGGTTCCGCTCCTGTGAAATCTGGGTTCACTGGAAAAGACAAGGACACACTTGGGTGAGCACGTAAACCCAAAAAAGAGAGCAGCCCTACTTCAGGATGCTACATTTATTTCAATAAAATGACTATGAATGTAAAATAACTAAATCAATTAGTCAATTTATTTTCTATATTACTTAGTTTTTCCTTTAAAAAATCTATATGTCCACTTGGGCGTCTCGCTATCGCTGAGGCAGCCAATACAGCCAGCGGCCTATTTCCTAAGCAATAAAAATTTATGACTAGTGTAATTGGCGGCCCCTTCAGAAGTACCCATAAATATTTCACCGAATAATTTTGCGTGTCTCATATGGGCCTAGCGGAATTCAATCAGTCCTGAAACAAACAGTAAAAAGGACAGAATCTTACCCGTACTAACATGCACTTTCTTCATCCAGGGGTAAACTATTGCAGGTTGCTTGGTCTGTGTTCCGTTCTGATTCTTTGTGTTTTGTTGTTGGTCACAAGTCCTCGGGCCGGATATTTGGATCGGAGAGCACTGCTCGCCATGAGTGGGAAAAGATTCAGGATGGCTGCCTTGCTCCTGCACATGACCCCGCGGCTGTAGTGTTGAGCCTTGCACAGTGTTACAACTGTAGGGTTGCTCCGAGTAGTTTGACCGTGAGTAGATCCCTGGATGCTGGAAATCAGTTTCCTGCGATGGGTTGTAATATCCAGAGCCCTGCTCAGGTATATAACTGTTCTGCGAATACTCCTCGCATGGAGGAAATTTGGGATCCACATACTTGGAGTTTACCATGTACGAACTCATGGCCATTAATTTCTGAAGGTAGAAAATACTAATTTTTCTCGAGTTGTCTTTTTTCCTCCCTCCATAAAGCCCTCCTACTTGCTGTCAACTGAATAAAGTTAGCCACCCATGTGACCGGATTTAACCAATCGAGGTGAAGCGAATCTATTAGCGGGTAAGGAGCCATACACACCTAGCACCAAATTTAACAAACTTTGCATAATTTAATTAGTTTGGATTGATTGAACCTACAATTTAATAGTGTAGCATGTCTAATTCACACAAAGGTTGAACACTTACTTACTTGAAAATGAACAGTCTACATTTTCCTCATAAACAAAGGTCAGTAAGCGTTATTACCATACACAAATTCATGATTACATATAATTAAAAAATAAAGCATGGATGCACACATTAAAACAAATTTGATCTTCTGTCTATGATTAATATCCAACTATACAAATCAAGCTCCATCCAGAGATTCTAACCGGTAAACATATAAAAGATACAATGCGACCTCTGCCACAAAAAGAAACGAATAAAGACCATAGACAATTGACTGAGGCAGTCTTTGTGATGAAGAGGTCATTTAGAAGTTACAGGAGTCTCATCGCCCCACTGGCCCACACACTCTTTCACGGGCTTTTAAGGAGCACTGTGGATGGCCATCAATGCACCATGCCAATCAATAATCAAACACCAAATAGCACAACTGGAAGGTGGAGAGACTATGGTTACGCAAATATGAGAAGTTAAAACTTAGCTCCATAAACACAAGATAAAGTACATTATCCCATATTAAACATTTTTGTTTAATAACTTATTTACTAGTCTATTTATTGCGTTTCTGCGTCTATAAAAAAACTAAATAACGTTTATGTCTAGATTGTCTTCATGGGAGCCGGCGGGGAGTGTTTAAAGTGTTATTTCAATTACTTTTCCAACTTAATCATAAGCAAATTAGTTTGTTTAATCAATATGCATTTTACCATGGAAAATCGTTCGCCTGAATTACTTATCAACTGTGTGCATAACTTTAAGGCATGAGTTAGGCCATAATACAGCAACACCAAAACGCGTAATGACCTTCATGAAACACTAAGTGAAAAGTTGACTTTATTCGACGTTTTTGCATCGACCATATACTCCCCTAGAATCGAATCTGTGACCGTGATTTTTTCACACAAATTCGGTTCTACAGGGTATATATAGACGACGGGATATATACGTTCAATTTCTGCCTGTGACCAAATAATTAACGAAGAGAGCAATCAATAATATAAAATCTATGAAAAACAAAATCCACCTTCATGGATAACTTATCAATGGTATTTTACGAATACATATTTAAGAAATGTCCTACTTATTATTTGTCTAATAAACATAAAAACTACTGCTATTTTCGGATAGCAATTACTAAACTCATCAATGTACATTTTAAGTCATTGTATTTCTAAGTAAAATTATGCATTAAGAATAATTTGTAAAACGATATTTGAAGATTTGTTCACAGATGATACATGCCAGTACTACCAGTAAGTACATCCGAGTTTACCAAAGTAAATCAGGCGGTCTCACTAATCCTCGGAAACCGGATGGAACAATGGTAAATAAAAAACTTAAAATAAATAAATAAAATAAATGAGGTCACTCAGAATCATTTAGAAAAGCACATCACACAGGTTTTTGTTTTCACTGATTCCATTTGACCTTTCCCTAAACAGAATCACCACTTTACTCTTAAATGTAAATTGTATAGGTGTTATGTTGCTGTGAAACTTTTACTGCTGAAAATGTTTGCGTATACTTTTCAATTATCTGGAAAATGCGCGCGCGCGTTTATTAGTGATTAAACGTATAATCGCATTTTCTTTTATGTAGTTTAATACAGCAATTGGTCTAAGTCGGTACATTTGGATCTGTGTATGAAAGATCCTTTATGTTTTAAGTGTTATACATTTAACGTGTTAGACAGCTTGACCTGCGATTCACCTTGCCCTGAGACTAGTGCGGGTCAAAGCCGAGTTACTGATGAACAAAAGGACAGAGAAGTCAACTTTTGTCATGACCTTTGTCTTAATGTTTTCCAGGAACTAGAATGATTTTTACGTTATTTTCGAACTTAGGTTAAATTAAAACACTTTTTAAATAGGTTATGCAAATTTAACTTCTATTGCAGAGCCTGAATATTCACGCTCTTGCTTTTTCAGTGTTTTTTTTCTCGATGTCATATCGTCACATCACAAATTTTGTATAGTATGGCAAAGTAAAATATTACACTTCGAAAGCAGACAGATTTTCATCCAAACACTGATTTCTTAATATAAAAACGGAATTATCGTCCACATTGAATAATTTTAATGTTTAATAATTAAAATGATTTCACTATATCAGAATATGTATCATTTTAATACCCCAAACACCTGGATATCTATCTAAATAAATCCCCAGCTCAAGATTATTCGGAAATACGTAGTAATAATAATAATAATAATAATAATATACTGGATTACCTCCATGTTGAATTTTGCGATGGGGGCGCTAGAGGACATATTTTAATTTTTCAAGATAAATGAATTTACTCATGTTTAAAGTTACAAGCATGCAAAATGTGACTAATATGAGTTTTTCGTTTTCGTTCTATTGAACTTGTGATAAAAAAAACATGTATTTAATGTGTGTAACACAGTGATAAATAATCTATGAAAAATTAAGAATGTGGAAGCACGTTTTTTCTGGAAGCAAATATCACGATTCAAATAAAAAAAATTGTTTAAACCATGCGCTCGCTATCGATAGTGAAATTAAATACAAATTGGATTTTTTTTTCTCGCTATATCATTCCTCACTTACTTTTTTCACATTTGAAAATGCACACATTGTCCTCGAGGCCCCACTTTACTTTCCTTGATAGCGCAACGCTACATCTGGATAACTGAATCACAATCATGCCGTCATCTTTATTACAACTCCTACTCTATGAGAACCCGCTACAATTAATTTGCACACTAAAGAATTTCAAACAAACAAGCAGCACAAGAAAGACCATGTGAAATTTAAAATAAAGCGCTAACGAATCAACCCTACACAAGTTCCATTACAACTACTGTAATCGCGCTTACCTCGATGGACTCTCTGATCATGTAAGGCGCACCGAGAAGCGTCGATATCCATGTTCAAAACTAAATCAGCACTTACTCTGGCGCCCGTACCGACACTGTGATCTTTTCTAAACGTCTGCAAGGCCTTTCTAATACACAATGTGAATTATATTTTGGCTTGTCAACTCCCGGGCCATAAAACAAAGTTTAATGGTATCACGTGCTTCCCCACAGCCATTCATGACAGCGCGCGGGTGCCATAAATAACCCTGAAAGTTGCACTTATTCAATAATGGAGATTACACTGATGTTAAGACGAAATAAAAGCATTCGCATTTCTCAGACGGGAAAACATTTTAATCCTGTCGGAGAAAGGACGTTATTTTACCTTAATGTAATCTCTGTATTATTTACAATTGTAGTATGCAATTAGATTTTAAAACAGCGATTTCCTTTATTTTATTCGTTATACACTTAGGAAGAAAGAATGTCCATTTCAAAAGACTGACGTGTGAACATTTGTCAGAGTTTTCACACTGTAAATACAAAGCAATAAAACAATAAAAATCCCTGGTGCGAGCCTCACTACAGCCAACGTGAGAACCTTTGAACTGTGAAACGTTGTCTCTCCATATGGTGACTTTTTGCCTTAATTACATGGCTACAATCAATTTAGTAATATATGTTGATGTTTTACAATTCATTTTATAAGGCGTTCCAAAGTCATCTAAGGAAAAATAAATAAATAAATATATATATATATATATATATATATATATATATATATATATATATATATATATATTAGTTGAATCTACTCAACAAATAGATAGTGTAATCAAATAAATGCATTTTATTAACAAATAAATACATTTTATTAACAAATGTGTTAATCAAATTTTATTTATTTGATTACCCTAGCTCTTTGTTGAGTAGATTCACGTAATTAAATGGTTAACTGATTCAATAAAATACTTAAGGTTAAAAACTTATGCTAAGCTTTGACTAGGTCTTATGTGATGGCTAATACGACAAGAAATTTCAAATATTAAGATAACTGAAATAGCGAACTATCACATTTTCGAAAATTCCGTGCATGTTCTATGGCCTTATTCATGGCGTTATTCTATTTAACACCGGTGTGTTCTCTGCCTATCACTACAAATTGCTTTTACATCTTATTAGTATTATATAGTTTATATACATACACAGTCACTGTATTTCCTTTCACACGTCAGAGAAAATGTTTCAAAATGAGGTCACATGCTTTTATCAACCAACCACAACTAGACACTGTGACACGAATACAAACTAAGTAGAAAGACATTTGCAAGCAGACATTTGTGTCAGAGTGTTGGACAACAGTGCCGCCTGTTGGTTAATACTAGTATTGTTTTTTCTTTGTGCTAGTGGCGCAATTTTTCTTTGTTCATGACGTAAGACCAATATTAAGACACTCTGACGTACAAAGCCTATTTATATATTCATACAGTTATATATACTCAGTCTAAATGACAATTGTTTTAAATGCATTTGCTATTTATTTGGAACTATGCTACATGCTAAATGTATGTAATGTATGTAAAAATATATATCTCTTATCTCTACCTTAAATTCCTCACACAAACACACACACACACACACACACATATATGTGTGTGTGTATATGTGTATATATGTGTGTGTGTATATGTGTATATATGTGTATGTGTATATATATATATATATATATATATATATATATATATATATATATATATATATATATATATATATATATAAACAAAAATAGATGTTTATTTTAATTTGTTTTTATTGGTGTTCTATTTGGTAGGCTTCTGATTCTGCGCCTTTCCCTCCTTTTCTTGCCGCATTGCAGTAGGGCTGTAAATAGTTTTGCAGCTGTCTGTCAGCCATTGGTGAAATACTGTCTTTGTTCCACAGCACTCAACTGGCCACAGAACTTCAACAGTCTCGTTTGGAAAGAAATACATTAACAAACACAACTGCAGCAAAGTATATGTATACAATTGTTTAGTCTGCATTTCATTTTCATGGCATATAGGCGAGTAAATCTTTATTATCTATATTTGCATCCTCATTTCAGCCAAAAGAGACTACGATCACCTGATTAGTGTCCATGTGACCTGTTACAATTAAAAATTTTAAGAATATACATATACGTATATAACGTATTTAATGTTAGTAATACTGACTGAATATCTAGGAATACATTTTGCACATGTACAGTTATTATTATTATTATTATTATTATTATTATTATTATTACATTATATAATAATAAGAATAAGAATAAGAATTTCAGTTTGTAAGTTTTTATGTTTTTATTACCCAAACGCAAACTGACAATAACTACATAGAATAAAAAAGGAAAACTCATATAAACACAAGATGATTTTAAAATTCTTCAATCAGTCTTTACGCAATGTTATGATGGATAGTAATAGATATTCTCTGTTTTAGAAAAATGTAAAAATGTAGTGTTGGTTCTGTTTTACTTTCTGTTATACCCAAGAACGGAAAACTGTAAGGAGTTTGTGACAGATAATTATTTTAAGCTGCCTAAATAATTTATATTTCTTGCCTCGGGGTAAACTTGGATGTGGAAACGTTGATTATATCAGAATAATGCGATAAAAATAAACTTACCAAATGAATCCGTATAATCCATTTCTTCTGTTCTGTGTCGTTTGCCGATATTTCGATGCATTTTTGTGTTCTGTCCTGCAAACGCAGTTTGTATACGAGCTCTTACGTCAGACAGCACAAAGTGACAGATATAAATATATAAAATGAATAATTAACTGTAAGATTATCTTATTCAGGCTTTCTGAAAAATATACCCAACAAACATGCGGGAAGTGAAAATAGCTTAGGTTTACAACGCTTTAGCTGCTGTATGCGTTAAAAATTCTCTTGAAAAATCAGGAAAGGGGGCCATGAAGACGCTTGCCTCCTGCACATGACCAGTGGCATCCAATGACAGGCGATACAGGCCCATAAAAATTTCTATTGCCAAGCTGTAAATTGTCTTCGAACAAAAAAGGAATTCGGGGCTGGCGCAAATCCCCGCGGTTTTATGCATATGGCCGAGATCACGCTACTTCTGCGAATTATACTTTTTACGTTGAAACTGAATCACATTTGTCCGAGCGAATACAATAAATAAATATATTAAAATTATTCTCTCTCTCTCTCTCTCTCTCTCTCTCACTCTCTCTCTCTCTCATATACTCTTACACAAACACACACATAGAACGAGAGCGCTATTGAAATGTTATATTCCGCATGTTTTATATATGTATTAATAATAATATAATTGAACATAGTCAGGTGAGGGTTGTATGATTATTTGCATGATTATTTGCATACAAATTATGTATCAAATATATGTTAATAATATATGTATATGTTAGATAGATAGATAGATAGATAGATAGATAGATAGATAGATAGATAGATAGATAGATAGATAGATTTTGCTATTCAGCGTTGCAGTGGATGCAGAATATGATAGAATAAGTATTTTATATGTTTAGGTTTTGATAGTAATCCTATCGATTGTTCTTTCTAATTTTACTCACTGAAATGCTGCTACTAGTGCGCTCGGGTTGGTATGACCTGAGAAAATCAGATAATGCAAATGATATTTTGTTCCTTCCTGCTTCAAATAAAATATACTAATATAATATATAAGGCCAATTTGATGCCTCTAGTGTTTGGGAAGGGATCTAATGACAGCAAAAGTTGAGGTTTTCAAGCAAGATTTACATTTGGACTGTTGTAGCAACCCGGCCTCTCGCGGTGTCGAAAAGAATTTCCTGTCTTCTATAGTCTCCGTAAAATTGAGATAGTTGGCCATGGAAGATAATTCCACCAGATTTCGTGTGACAACTTGCAGTTCTCCTCATTCTATCGGCCAATAAAAACGATTATCACTATACCTTGTCCAAAAGGAGAAAATGCCATATATGTTGATCAATATATGCGGAAAGCATCTGACAAAATTACTCTTTCGCACAATATTTTGTTATTTATAAATTGTCAGGGGAGTTAAATATGACTGAAGGATCTCTGACAGATAATGAATGAATAGGGCTTATTTGCGCGATCAAGGCCGCTATTCGGAGCAAAGCAGGCAAATAATAATGCTCATGCACACCTCAAAACACTGCTGTAGTGTCTAATTTTTTTCCGATTAGTTTTATCATGAGCGTGCTCTTTCTATTAAATTAGAACATTTATGACAGTATAAACAATTATACGTCTAATAATAGCAGTCATTGGTGAGATCTATATTTGGATATAATTCATGACGCATTCTCCAATGTCTGTATATTAGCCCTTAAGATTTTAAATAATCGGATAAACTACGAAGTGAGTTATTTATTTAAGAAATGGTAAATTTCTAAAACGTTATAGTAGAACAACAGGTTTTATCATATGTAACCAATAAAGTCGTTATGTTTTATATAATTTAATTTAACTCTTCAGTAATTACTGTTAATACTAACCTATTCATTTAACGAAGAAAAAACTTAGAAGCACAACTGTATTATGTCCATAATTTTAAATATTAGTTCTTTTATGGTTTATTTTAGAATCGTCGTGAAATACTGGTGTGATGATTTTTTCGAATCATAACTACGAATAGACGAGACAATTCCTCGTAAATAGATAGCCGTTTTGTGTTTAATTTTGCGCAGCAGCCTTTTTTCCCCCTAATTTTTGCATTAAAGATTAAGCACGTGTTTTGTATTTGTCTGCGCATGCCTCTACAAAAATAACGTTTCCATGCACGCAATGTTTTAAAGAACTATATTGCCCTCTAGCGGCAGTAATTACATTTTTTTTACACCGGACTTGGAGAGACATTAAGACGCAAAGATTCTCTGTAAATATTGTTAACTATTCTTGCGGTCGGTTGGCCTTTTTGAATACAATATTAATAATATGCGTATCAATGAAGTCAACTCAGCTAACATTGCAATTGTCTTGTTAGTGAATATTTTACAACGTTTGTATTTCTTTTTAGCACTAATTAAACATTCGCAAAACCGACACCTTAACTAATAGAAATGCGTAAATTAATTAATGAAAACTTGAATTTTAGGCATCAGTCAACGTTAAGTGTTGCAGCCCATAAATGGAAATGCATTTGGTAAATAAACCTGACTTTCCATGTGTTTGGGTTGATTTCTTTCAGTCTCACCGACAGACAATTTATCGACCAGACACCCCGTAGAAAAGTGTCTGCATTTTTGGTTGTCAGCAACAGACGCAAACACCCAACTAGAACGTTTTCAAAGGAGAGTGCAATTACTGTCTTCGACCATAAAGTCATTTAGACCAGACGTCTAGTCTTCTATCGCTTTATTGGACCCAGTCTCTTCCTGCTCTAAAGCAATGGGAAAGTAAGGTTTGAAAATAAATTGGGGTTATCTACAATAAGGTTTATTAGGCCTACCGATATTCTCTAGCACTGAACTTTTAAGCACAAGAGCAACATGCAAAGTGTGCTGTCCAAGCACCGTGTTTATTTCTTGTGGCAAATTTTCTCAACATAAATAAAATGTAAAAAAAAAAAAAAAGAGAGAGAAAGAAAGAAACTTCAGGTTTATACGCTGGTCCACATTAACATTTTAAAGCTCTTTTTGCTAATATACAGGGTGACCCCAAAGTCTCCACACATAGGGGAAATTAGCACTGTTCTGTAAATTGTAATTATGTTTTTTACAAATCATATTCTACATAATCAAAAGTTCTTTGTACACAAACACATGGAGTTGTTTCTCCTAACGAGGAACTCGCGTTAACAAATCTGGTGTTATCCATTTAATGAAACATCTTTTATTGGTGCACCACAGCCTTCACGTGCCAACACAGTTAAAAATTAAGAGGACTTAAATCTGAGAATCTCGGACACCACTCCACGGAGCCACGAAAAGCGATCCTTGAACCCAGAATTTGTTGCCTATGCATGGGCCCTTAGATGTAGACCATTTTTATTAGATATATTTTTTAATTTAGTCTTTTAAAATGTCATTATATGGACAAATATTAATGCATTTTAGACACTATAACAAGGAATACATGCAGAATCTCAACCTAATGCTTAACATTTTTTATACAAAATGAATCCTGCAAGAAAGTGTAAAGTCTCTAAAATTGTCTTCATATTTAGATTTAGACCCAAACATTCCTGCATAATGAATACATGTTAATTATATTTGTAGTAGGGGGAGAAGCGTGGGTTTTAACTGCTCCATGAATACTATTCCTCAGACAAAGTGCTGTACACTATTAAGATTCAGTTAAGTGGACACGAATAAAAACAATTAAAATTTAACATAGTGTGTGCATATTACCAGCGGGCACAACTGTTTGAACATTTGTTTCAGTAATGAACAAATCCTAATTATTTTAAGACTCTATACATTCAATTCAAAATTCAATCAGAATGTACGCGTGTGTTTTTGTCTACAAGATAATTTGGCCACAAAGCATAACGACATCAACAACATAAACCAATGAGGCTCCAACATGATGCTCCAACAACTCGATCTAAACGTAACATATTACTCATATACATAGAGGACACTTTGCGCGACTCAGTAATATTCACTGAGGCTCCTGACTACCCCTCTCTCTGTTTATCTTCTTCATTTTCATTCTTCTGTTCTGGAACCAGATCTTCACCTGCCTCTCCGTCAAATTCAGAATCCGTGCAACTTCGTAACGGCGATCTCTCGTCAAATACATGTTATAAAGAAATTCCTTTTCCAGTTCCAGTGTTTGGTATTTTGTATAAGGACAGCGTTTCTTTCTCGTTGAACGTGCATGAATCCAGTTTGCTGCTGGGTTGCCTGTAAAAGAACGAATAATCCAATAAATCCACGGTTACAAAAGCAATAAAAACTGTACAAACTACATAAACAAAAATAGATGCTCTATGAAATAAACTGTCATTGATCTTAATAAGCAACTCGCTATAGCAATAATTAATGGCGGCGAAGCTATTATTAGTAAATTCTGTTTTAAATACTAGGTTTACGGCTGCGAGCATTACTTTGGACCTGCGGTAAGAGTTCAGACACTTTTATTGGTTAGTAAAACCTCCAGCTTTACACACCCTGCTCGTACAGTTCTGACGGTTGTAAATCACAGGGCAATTTCTTTTACTTACTTGGGTCAAGTTGTTGTTGTTGATGTTTCTCGTCTTTTGACTCGTTTTGGTTGGAATTATCGTTGTCAGCGGTATCTTTGCTGGCTTTCTGTACACATTCTGCCAGGGCGCCACAGCTGTAGTCTGGGGCCGCCGGAGTGTCAGGGCCGAACGATGAGCTTTCGGTCCTTTTAGGCGGTATAGTTTCCGCCTTTGCCCCGCACTGACGACTGCTCGAATGGAAGCCGGAAAAGGAGATGTGGTTCGAGATCGGATCTACCCATGAACGCACGTATCTGTTATCTGCACATGCGATGTGGGACTGGTGGACGTACGGATGGTAAATTCCGGACACCGTACCTGTGGACGGAGGATGAACCGAGGACCAGGACGTGGGGAACACGGCTGACTTGGGAGCAAAGCTACAGGAGGAAAAATCCGCATTTTCCCCTACACCTGACGGCCTAGCAGCCGCCGAGTGCGAACTCTGGACATAACGCGCTCCGTACACGTCTTCTGTCTCGTGTCCCATTATAGAGTCCACATAATAGTTGCTCAGAGTTGAACCGGTCGACATTTTTGGATCCCCTCGTAGTCATATAAAAGGTTACACTGTTACGGAAACCTTGCCTCCGAACAATCATAGTATTTTTGCTGGCTTCATCTTCAGTGATTGGTTACATGAATCACGTGATCATATTTACCAATACAGAGAGTAAATCAATCCGCTGATAACGGTATGGCTGATTTTGTCCTTTGAATAAACATAAAAAAAATACCTATACATGTACATTTCCCTAATAATTGATGCAACAATTGGTGCATTTTGTTGTACGATATCTTTATTGTTTTAATGCATTGCTAAAATGGAGGAGGCCCCGGACTATTTTTTTAAACTAGCCAGATGAAAAAGCACATTAATTTCACGATCTCTTCTCAGCGTTTATGCCTGCATGCCAAATTACACCAGCTGAGTGTAAAATCTTACAAGATCTCGTCATGAGATATATCCTGTACTCCAGTCTTGTAAAGCAGGTTATTTAATAGTGTACTGAGTTTTAAGCCCTCGTAAAATAAATGCAATAACATGCTGTAAAACAACATCCGACGTTTCCTGCCAGATTCTCATATTTTACAGACTATGTTTCTTTTAAGTTGAAAACTTATAATATTTCTAAACACCGTTTCACACAGAACCTAGTATCTGTATATGTCGATTATATTTATTAAGAAGAAAGTCATAATGTGTTTATGTCTATCAATAAAAATCTTTATGAGGTGCATTTGGATATGCATTAATGTGCCTTTAATAAAACGGACGCTTCGCATTACAAAGTAAAATAAGTGACTTTGACTGTATTGAATGGAAGTCAAATAGTACAACTTTGAAATATCATCAACCCGCTTATGTTATGATTTTTGATCACTATAAAAAATGTTCGTAAGATAAGGTGTGAAGTTTATCCTGTTAGTCCACTGATAATTAATCTGTCAACACTTTATTTGCCAATAATGACTTTTATTATTGTAGCTTTTATTGTTTTTAAATATTGTTTATTTGATATTTTCTGAAGAGATTTCCACATTAGAAAGAAGTTAAACCAATACAGATAATAACACAAATATCGAAACATAAATGTGATTTGTGACTTTGAATAACTGTTGCAATCGTCTTATTTAAAGATAATAGGTAAACGGAGCTAAGACATGGGGAAGAGGGAGAGAGAGGGAACGAGAGAAAGAGAGACAGTTGGTAAGATGGTATTTTTTTACAGCGCTATTTTAATTCAATACTATTCTTATGTAATCAGCTCACAAAATGTTTATTAATTTAATATACCGGCCACTATTATATAACCACATATAAATTTGTGCTATTGTTTAATTCATTTTTTTGTTGTGTTGAGCTTATCGTATTATTCTAATCCATTTAAAAGCCTACTGATTTTTCAATTATTTCAGTTTCAATAATAGTCGTCATTTTTTGGTACTTGCATCTGTATCATATTTTAAATGGAATTATAACAATAATATAAATTATACATTCATATGAATTTACATAGACAAAAAAAACAGTAAGAAGACAATATTTTCGTTGCATATTTTGATTGCATGGATGGATTTTTGAGAGGGTTTTTTTACGTGCTTTTAGGTGTTAAGTGTTTTTGTTGTACATCTTTTGTTTACTATATAGTGCGGTTCATGAAACAGTTTTTGCACACAGACTGTTACAGTGACAAACAATTTATTACATTATACATGCCACAAACATGCACTAGATGTACACATTTTAATATTACATATCACATTTACTATACAGAACAATTTGAATGATAAGATTTCACATAAATGTACAAGTTTTTTTCGAAGAGGATGGGGAGCCTACTCTTTGCTTAAAAAGGATAACTGTGCTTTAAGGTCCAAAGTCATGTTTTCAAGGAGTTTCAGTGCCGTCCTTTGCCACACTATATTATCTCCAAAGAAAACAAACACAACGAATTTGTGTTTGGCACGTATCATAATTTAAGACCACTTCATACCCTGTGAAACATAATGGCTATACACAATCCATACTTTTTATAATAATACTTGAATACCATCAAGTTACTACAATAAAAAACAATTTTTTACGTATAGCAACAATCACAGTATCTGAACGAGAAAAGAAAGTAAAAACGTCCAATGTCCAACAGCTTCATGTTGTAGCATAACCCATCATGAATAGATATAGGGAGGCAGACAGGGCATTTGTTTTAGGGCATGCACTGGTTTGCATGTTCACGAAAAGGTAAGATTTGAATTAAGTTCCCGGATTCGATTTTCTCTGCTCATCTTCTTCAGCTTCATCCTGCGGTTTTGGAACCAAATCTTTACTTGTCTGTCGGTGAGGTTTACGCTTTTACTGATCTCTAGACGGCGCTCTCGAGTCAGGTACATGTTGAATAAAAACTCTTTTTCTAATTCCAAGGTTTGGTGCTTTGTATAGGGACATCTTTTTTTCCTACCACTCTTTGCAGTTAGCCAGTTGCTTGTCGGTGTATCCGTTTTGCATTCTAGAAAACAAATAAAGCAAATAAATAAATAAACAGTCAATATTTGCGACCTCTTTCTCATCGCAAATGCAAATTATTTTCCAATAAATATCATCAATAAAGCAGTATACATTGCATTATACATATACATAACCTGTGGTTATTATCATCAACAAAAAGGTAGAACAAATACAAAGCTTATACCCTTCATTTCGTTTTAATCAGCTAGTCGTTTGCATAAAAATATTCTATTCTATATGTGGATTTTTGCGAAGGTTAGCCTATAAATATCAAAAAGACATTCTTTCTTATGTGGTATTTATTTAAATATGGAAAGTGTTTTTTAAATAAAGTTGAACTTTAAATCAAGACCTGAAAACATGAAAATTAAGTTTCATGTTGACAGTTATTTATAAAGGCTGAAAAATGTACATCTTAAAATTCACACACACACAACACACACACACACACACACACACACACATTTATATTGTTAACTATATACATACATACATACATATATATATATATATATATATATATATATATATATATATATATATATATATATATTATATGGCGACGATTGCAAATTGCAAAAGAGAGAAAGAAAGAAAGAAAACCTTAAAAGGGACCGCAACAAAAGGTATGCTATTTAACGTTAGTGCGCGGCACCGTTTCCTGTAAAGTCTTTTACTGCAACCCGAGTAAGCCTCTCATTAAACATTACGACTTTCGGGGTTGTTTGTGTTTTATATTGGGTTTTATGATGCTGGAGCGTTCGCATTACAGCGCGACGCGATTAAATCTTTTTATTGTACCCACCTTTCGCTTCCTTGTGTGGCAATTCCGGGCTGGAGACAGGCGCCTCGGCAGTGTTGCTCTTCTCTTCCTGAGAGCTCGCTGTGTTGTCTGGAGTCGGACAGCGCGTCTCCTCCTCTGTCTCCGGCACTTTTTTTTCCGCTTCGGCAAAAGACGCGGAGTGCTGCTTAGGAGTCAGCCGGTTCAGCTGCATCAACGAGTTCGGAGGGCTAGTCTCGTGGCTATAGTCCTGACTTTTAGGCGTCGTGTACGTTTGGCTCAGTCTGAAATAACCGGGGACCGGAATTTCTGGACCGTCCACCGTACACGCCTCGGAGATCAGATTGGAGTACGCGGGCATCTCGGACGAACTGACCTTTGCTCTCTTGTCGGAGTACATGCAGCAGTTGCTTTCTTCTTTTATATTCTGGGAAAATGTGCAAGTGGGCATCTGGTTAGACGCTTGCTCTATTCGACAAGGTCTGCTCGGATCTACCCAGTTTTCAAGCTGAGGTATGTACGAGTGCACGTTCATGCCTATATTTTGGTGGTTAACTTCCCCTCGTTTGCCAAGAGACGGCAAGAGTCCACAGGTTTGCATTCCATAACTCCCCAGTTCTGCACTAGATGGCATATACATGTTGCTGCTGGAATAGAAATTATCTGTTCTACAGGCCCCAATTAAAGAATCTACCAAAAACGTATTAGCAGTGGGAGAGCTGTTGGGATAGGACATTTTGGAGAGATTTTAAAGAAGAGGGAGATGTCCTTTGTAAGCTGACATATCTAGCAAAACAATCCCGCGTAACCCGGAGGGTCTCTCTGCAACCACATGACAATCTCACCAATGAAATTTGAAAATGGCCTTGAGACGCAGGCTCTTCTCTGTCACGTGTGCGCGCCGACACATGATTTGGAGCTTCAGACGTGGTCAACAGCGACACCTAGAACACGGACTTGAAATTGGTTTCAAGACGGACAAAGGCGAAGGCTGTTTTAATCAATTCTGTTTTTTTAATGTATAATAAAGAAAACGCAAAAATTTGGTGTGCCGATTCGCATCTGTAGTAAGTTTTACTGAGTGAAATTTGATCGTAAACATTTTGTTTGGAATATGAACTTCTTTCAAATTAAATACATACTATTTGCTGGTTGACTATACTTTTATGTACGTGATAGAGAATGGATATGAAGTATTTTCTTAAACACTACTTTTTAATTAATTAATTGATTGATTTACTTTTTTATGTATTATTTTTTGCAATATTGACTGTAACATACATTGTCCCCATTAATAAATTTGACAAATATTGTACTTGTTTATGCATATTAAATTTTGCTACTGTGTATTGCGCTTTTCAATTGTATATATCAATTTGCAAAGTCCACCTGCAACCGCTGATACCCATGCCTTTCTTCTGTACGTCTTATGTGGAACTATATGACGCAATGAATGACTCCTTTTCACAACTAAACCACTTACTAATTTCATAGCGCAATCAGCATCACTATCACTTCGAAAACAACAAGAAGAACAATCACAGCAACTATGCAACTATATATATATATATATATATATATATATATATATATATATATATATATATATATATATATATATATGATGAGCACTATCGTTTATTATGGATGGTGAATAAATCAATCATGGAGAGTGAATAAATCATGAAGGGTTTCATGATGGTTATTTGTCCGGCATATTTTGTTTACAGCATTATAACATATTTCGCTTTACATTATAACAGTTTTTAAGCACACGAACGACAAATGCTTTGGTGTTATTTATGTATAGTTGTGATGTGTTAATTTAACAGATACCAGTTAACCACAATAAAATAGTTTGAAATGGTGTAGAGTGAAAAGAAAATTTTAAAGGTGTTCTATTTTATTAAATTAATAAAAACGGCATTTATACCGTACTTGCTTTCCTTGCATATTATTATGTATTAGTATTAAATACAACAGCACACACACACATGCACACACACACACACACACACACACACACACGCTCACACACTATAATACCTTCTCGGTCTTTTGTTTTTTTTAGCAAAAACATCGGAAACGTTCTCGGATTACTCTATTTTTAAAATATTTATATTTACTTGCACATACAAAAATTTTTATTTTCGCTATCGCGCACTTATTTGCTTGAATCTGTTTATCAAAATATTAGACTTTATAATAATAATAATCACCATCATCATAAGAATTATTTTGACTAAATGTCTATTAAACAAGTGTGCTACACTCATTTTCAATAATCATCTGAACAATATTATATTATATTATATTATATTATATTATATTATATTATATTATATTATATTATATTATATTATATTATATTATATTATATTATAATTTTAGTATGTTGCAATGACTTTTAAATCGGTTTTTATGTATTGTGACTTTACCTTTTTTTGTAGTAAACCACTTTAATCAAATTTTACTTCATATAGTGTTTTATATACTATTTTATATACATATACTTTATTTGTACAGACGCCCCTGAAACATCAGCACAAACAACTTCAATTACCTGTTAGCGGTTAATTTGATTAAATAAATAATATGTTTACCAACGATAGATAAAATTACTTGAAATCACACATACGTTTTTATAAGAACGATGAACAGATACGAACTACATTAAAATACCTATAATGATTTGGAACCCTACGGTGGGTTATGCAGTATGACTAACTATACATTACTTTTCCCCAAAAACCTGAAGTATGGTAACGCTATGAAAAGTACATTATACGAAATTTCAGATACTTAGACACTTATGACATAAATGACTCTCCCAAGATCACAGTCATTGTTAAATACTGAACAATTGAAATGTTCAATATCTGCTCTAAAACTGTTGTAAGTGTGCCCCCATGTGGCCACTAACTGTAAGAGACAATAAAATCTAATTTTACAAATTTGGCTTAAATTAGAAATCCACAGATGACTTAAATGCTAATATTATAAACCACGCAGTTGTCTAAATTTCAAGATGATTTGTGAGCATAGTTTGCACGTGTAACCTTTGTAGTGACCACTATGATATAGTTTTATGTCATATATATATATATATATATACATATATATATATGTATGTATGTATGTATGTATGTATGTGTGTGTGTGTGTGTGTGTGTGTGTGTGTGTGTTGGCCTGAAGATGAATTTTACGGATTTTTATTTTTATTTTTTCAGTTTGTTTTAGGTGGTTTTCTGTATGAAGCATGTCTTCGAAACAACTGATATTTTACTTGATTTTACTTTATTATTGACTGATATTTTATCTCCCTTAAGTGTAAAGTATATGTCCTAATATGTATTTATATTTTCATGGTATTTAATTAAAATAATATGTTTTCAAATAAACTACAATTTTACCTTTGCTCTGATTTCTAGCATGCTGCGGAATGCTGCTCATGAATGGAAGGAAACGTAGTGCGTCGCGGCCATGTTTGCTCATGCTGCAGTCTTTTATTTCTCGGAGGGCGTAGTTTCTCAACGAGAACAACGAAAAGGCGCCTATATTTTACAAACGGGTTAAGGGTGGCGACCTTGACATTACGGAAGTTCAAACCCGATTTTCTTATTTGTAACCATGTCTTCCATATTTTTCCATGAAAACATACAAAAAACCAGTGATGTCAGTATTCAAGTCTTACCTTTGACACAATGTCACTACTGGAACAGTGATGTGTTACAAAGGTTAGCAAAATTAATGTGCAGTTTTCATATGCGTTACAGATAAATTTTAAGAATGCTATTTTCTGTCAAAATCTTTACGTCTTGTGTGCATTCATCGGATTCTTAAAAAGAACATCCGTATATATGCAGGGTTTAGGGCCAACGTCGCCTTTGGACTGGCCGAAGGGTACAATATAGCCCCCAATTTAAACCTTTACAGCTCGACTTTATTATACTGTCTAGACGCGGTTCAAGGTTTGGTAAACACCCTTAGTGTAAAAGAACAAAAACTCAAAGCGTCAATTTTTAGTTAGGCTATAGGTTTTACTCGTTTCGTTTGCGGGATAATTTGGTTTCTGCACCCTTAAAGCGTCCACGAACTAAACTGGCATACCATTAAGAGGAACGAAGGAGTGTAGAGAAGTTTATTTAAGAATGTATTTAGTAATGTACATGCACATTTAATATGTCTGAAACGCTTTAAAAGAAAATATATTTAATAAGAAAATAACAGCAAGCACATTCTCTCACACAAAATAGAAGCGGTTACTTAAAAGAAATTCAAAGAATTCTGGAATATTCATATTTATTTACTACACCAATACACATTGCATGCTACTGAAAGAAATGCATATACAATTCTACACTGATGGAAACACGCGTTGATTACTGTAATCAAAAACTGTTTTGCTTACTGCAATTGTAGTGACTTATGTAGCCTTGTACCATGAATTTTCATAAATAAATAAAAAGATACAACACGATAAAATTTTTGCAGCGATCACAATTAAACAACAGAAAATTAAAAGATTGTCAACCGTTCGGTACCATTTTTAGAACGTTTTCTTGGATATAATTTTTACAGAGGTCAGAGTTCATTGTTTTAATAGACTACCAAAAAAATTGCATAGTTAAAAGTATACATCAGACCTTACAGTTTATTTTGCGTATCTGTTTCGGTTGAATGCATAATGGCCCAATAACATATATAATCATGACTCGGTGAAAAGCCATGAACGTGTTATGCAAAAAAAAAATGGATTTCAGAATAAAGGGTTTCCAGTGAAGTACTGGAGACGATCTCGGTTGAGCTTTTTTTCTTTCATCCTTCTGTTCTGGAACCAGATCTTCACTTGTCGGTCTGTAAGGTTTAGCATTCTTGACAACTGGAGGCGCTTCTCTTTATTTATGTACACGTTGAAAAAGAATTCTCGTTCAAGTTCTCGGATCTGATATTTTGAATATGGGCATCTCTTTTTTCTGGACTTTGTACCTACAACAAGAAATTGTAAGTTAGTTAACAATGCAATTAAAATGTTCCTAACAACCTAAATGCCTGACATTCATTTCATTAAAATCAACAGAAACTGGACGCTTTCTGCAAATTTCTCAAAGGACTCAAAAACTCTTCTATACAAATATACACGTTTTTCCCCCTTAATCGTCAGTCCAAAAGATTGGCACACATGTACACAATAAAGTAACAACCTTAGAAACCGATACGCAAATGAAAACTCAGGAAGCACACGAAAGCGTGTCAACAAGCTATATGTTTTTTTTTTCTACGAGTAAGGCAAAAAAAAAAAAATCTGTTAAAATAGCATTTTATTATATCACATTACCTTAGTCTTAAACTCATGAAACCACGGGCCATGGGTTTAGTAGAAACTGTAATTCACTTCAGTGGTCCGATAGGGTATACAAGACAAGTAACTTTTATTATTTATATTTGAATGATATACAAATACAGTTCACAATCATCATTGCCACATGCTTTCAGAATTTCTTTCCCATTATAAAAATATTTTACAAGAGCAAGGCAGTCGTATTTGGTATGTAAAATCTTTGTATGCTTATAAAGCTGCACATAAAACCAAACCGACAAAGGGGTCTAGCAGCTTTAAGTACCATTTATGTATGTTACCTACTTGAGCCGTTGTTCTTCCCCTCTTGTTCGTATGCCGATGGAGATTCTTCCTCTGTGGTTTCAGCGTCTCTTTTCGTCTGATCAGCGCTATCTGAGGACTCTTTATTACATGCGGCATCTCCGGGGACAGTAGTCTCAGTCTTTTGTCTTGAGGACTCAGGGTTGGGCTTTCCAGCGTTAGCAGTTTCGAAAAACTGGTCAAAGCCTTGAGGAAGTACTCCGTTACGGCCGACGTTGGTGAAAAAATTGCACGCGGAGTTCGTGGCGCCGTGGTGACTGTACACAGACTCATTTTTAAATATCATTTCCGCTCTGTTTGATGACTGAAGTAGATCTCTGTGCATTATCTCGTCCGTTGAATAGTAGGAAGCGTAATTGCCCCTGTAATGCCATTTGCTCGGGTGATCCAGTCCATAGTCTCTGAAAGCCACTTCTCGAACAGGTTGGACTTGAGATATATTGGAAGAGTATGGAAAATTAACTTGACACGACGTGGACTGCGGTAAAAACGACGACACAGTGGAGAAATCAGGCGCCGACACATAGTATGTGCAGTTCGGTAAATACATATTGGACGCGCAGTTACCGCGATCATCGTAGTCCGTCATATCTCGGCTTGGCGTTAGAGAGCACGAATAGGCAACTCGACTGTGTTAAACTTTGTACATCTATTGCACCATAGGCGTGTGGACAGGAGTCGTGAGGGAGAAAAAAAATCGGAAACGTAGGCTGACGTGCAATTCATCTTGATCGATTCTTGAGGTAATTGTGTCATGTGATCCGGTAAAGAAATTACCATATATCAATATCAGTCATTAGGAACTGTCTCGAGCAGCTCATAGGCAAAGTACAAGGCAAATTATTGGTTGCCTGCATCTTCTGAAACTCCCCATGTGCACAAACAAGGCATTAGTAAGCTAAACAACCGCCGAAGTGCTAGGATACCAGAGACATTTTGATTCAGAAATAAGCAATACATATAATAAGCGGACTTTTATAAATCTCTAGCTTTATTTTTCCCAGGCATCCACGCCTTACACTTGACGAGAAACTTTTAGAAACAGGATAATATTTTGGATTTCACGTGTAGAGGATTTGAATCAACATACAGATTACGTTCGATATGATGTTTAATCAAAGTGTAATTATTATTTTTTTCTCTTAAAGTAATCTATGTATATATATCCTATCTATATATCCTTCATCTCCTTTTCGCATTGGGAATTGGCTTAAACATATACATAAACCATGAACATCATTCTATCACTTTGGCGTTAGGGAACAGTTTTAAGGAAGCTCTTCAAAATTTTAAGACTCAACGGCAAAAATATTTGCTTAAA